>CAUYQV010000811.1:0-17500 GCA_963574575.1 Galagoides demidoff
CAGAATGTTTTAAAACTATAACTGAGAAAATGACATGAAGGCTGTGTTGATCAGTTTGATGGAAGTATTTCAGATTGCATGTGAAAACCCCACACTGTACCCCAGAAGGGCATTAATGTACATAGTTACCATTCAATAAAAAAAAAGAAAAAATTGTAATACTCAAACACCTTTTAATTTCTGACAATTATGAGAACTGGAAAATACAATATTTTACATAATAAACATTATCAATATACTGTGGGATATTACATTTTTAATACAGTTTTTTCCTTTCTTGAAATGTGTATCCACATGTTTGTCACCCTCTGTATATGCAACTTATCTGTTTTGTGTTAATTGATCTTACCCTGTTTGGCCATCTTCAAGCCTCCCAACCCATCACAGGCTCAATTCCAGATCAAGTTCTCAATCTGTGGCAAAGATTCTACACAAGTCTCCCCAGGTGATAGCACAGCCTAGATTGTTGCAACTTCCCCCAGTATTTTAGAGTATTCTCTCTCTAGACCGGAGATTTTCAACTGGAGTGCCACGGCACACTGGTGTGTCCTGAGAGGATCTTAGGTGTGCCATGGAGATTTTTAAAGATCATTAATTCAATTGTTTTCAAAAGGGGTTCAAAACACAGTAAGTATATTCTTTGCTTTGCTCTTTTTTTGATCAACATCATTTAAGTGTGCCATGGAAGTTTAACTATAGGTGGCAAGTGTGCCGTGAGATTAAAAAAAAAGGTTGAAAACCACTGCCCTAGACCGTGAACACTTCTCTCTCAATGTCACGGTCAAGCCCCTCTCTTCCTAGAACTGCTCCCTCAGTCCATTTCTCCTTCTCTCTCAGCTCCTGTAAACAACCAGACTTCTTATATCTTCCCCTTCCTCTCCCCTTCCTCACCACCACTCACTGGTCCGCGTGTACGTACAGAAACACACGTCCCAGTGAGTAACGGGACAGAGTCACTGTCGGTAAGAGATACATTAATTACAACGTGCACACAATTGTAAGCCTGAATGAGAAACGATTAAAGAAGGTAAAACTTACACCTCCCCTGGATCACAGTTAAAATAGCCAAAACGGGGACACACAGCACTTCATGTGAAAAGTTAAAGCTTGAGGCAATGAAAAGAAAATTTATGTCACCAAACCTCCCTCTTCACCTACTGGTTATATCATCTCTTTACACCACGATTCTGTCTGTAGTCAATCTGAATAATAAAAATAAGGATTCACCACAGAGGGAAAGTAGTTCTCAGAATAAAGTGAGAAAATAAATTTAACCAGTAAGCTCTATACAAATAGTATTAATTATAAAGGGGATGCTTCCCCAAAGTGTAAATACGCAGGCATTTGTTTATGCTGCCCAGCACGTCCTGTGGTGCCTCAGCTTACGTGCTCATGAGTCTGATTACTGCTTTCTCTTTTAAGATTCAG
Organism: Galagoides demidoff; assembly: GCA_963574575.1. Lineage (NCBI taxonomy): Eukaryota > Metazoa > Chordata > Mammalia > Primates > Galagidae > Galagoides > Galagoides demidoff. The sequence continues at coordinate 1,429 of CAUYQV010000811.1, forward strand.
TCTGAGTCTTTAGCCTGGAAGTGTGATGCTGACCTGATGGGGATCCAGCGAGAAACAGTGAAGTTTCACATGGAAAATTCAGTTCATCCTGAGAGGCAGGTGGGAGGCATTTCCCTCAGGGCTTAATTTTAAGTATAGAAACCCAACTTTAATTTAAGCAAAGAAGTAGATATATTAGGACCCACACTAAGAAATCTGGGAGAAATAACAGCTCGCTCGCTCTCTCTCTCCTTGTACGTCTCTCACAATCAGCTTTTGTGTTGGGTCTATCCTCAGATGCGCTCGGTTGTTGCAAGCTGTGTGGCCCCTCTGCTTAGGCCCCAAGGACAAGAGAGGGACTGTCCAGCTGCAGCTTCCCACCAACTGCAGACTAGATCTCTCACCCAGAGGAGCGAGGGACCCAGCCAGGCCAATCAGTGCATGAGTCCTTGGAGGTGAGGTAATCTCATTGGCCAGCCCAAGAAGATGAGGTAATCTGATTGTCTAGCCCAAGAAAATAGGATAATTTGATTGGCCAGCCCAAGAGGATGGAGTAATCTTATTGGTCAGCCCAACAGGATGGATAATCTTATTGGCCAGCCTACAGAAGGGAAGGCCAGGGTGGTGGGCTTTAGACCCAGTTCATAATCACACAGCCGGAGCAGAGCTTCCAAGGGTCTGCTCTGCAGGGGGCTGTCTGCCTTCCTGGGCTCCGGTGACCACACACCTTACACCAAGTGTGAGGAAGAGGTGGACATCTAAGAGTTTTAGCCCCGTGAGTTGTCCTTTAATATATGAGAAGACAGAGAGGATGCTAAAACCCCCACATACTCCTGATAAACGCTGGGTCTTGTTGAGTTTAACAAAAACCCGGAGAAAGATCTTTGTCTGAACTGACCTATGATCAGATACAAATGACAGTGATCAGACACAAGTGTCCCTCAGAGAAGACCTCTTTCCTGGGACTTCTGTCTCTCACCCTGCTCAGCCCTCACCCGGGCCCAGGAACCCCAGAGCCTCAGGGGACACAGACCTCCCTCTCTTGGCTGCCAGTCCTGCTAAGAAGTCAGCTCCTCCCAGCCTGGGGGACAACTTAAAATCCTGTGTATTTTTGCTTTTATGTTTAAAAAAAATTTTCCATTTTGAAACCTGATCTACCAAAAATAAAATAAGTACTTGAATTTTCACATTAGGAAAATTCTGTGTTTGTCATGAACAACAAATATCATCTTATGCAGTTGAGCAATGTTACCACCTCACATTTGTCATCCAACATACGGAAATCTGAGGTCTGTCTGAAGTAAGAACAACCTGGAAGACAGACCTCATTTTTATCTCTCAGAAGCATGATGAAAGCTAGTCAAGTCTAAAAGTCTTATCCCTCAGTATCTATTTAGGCCAAGGGTTGGAAGCTGCTTAAAAGATGCCTGGGAAGATACTTTCCAGTCCCCTAAACCATCTCCTTGGTACAAAGGCAGCAGCTGCATTGGGGGACCCAGAAATACATGGACCCCCAAGCCTCAGGGAACAGTCAAGGTACCTCATCCCCTGGACATAGAGGGGCTGCCAAGAAGTGTGGCCCAAGATGGCTGAGTGGTCGCCTGTGGTCAAGCGGCATCTTGTAATTCCATTAGGGTGTTAGATTCAAATGCAGAATTAGCTGTTGCCTACGCAGAATTATGTTAAACACAGGCCAGACTGAAAATCAATATTCTGCTTAAGTAACTGGCCCTCCAGTAATTTAATGAAGCTAAATTGCATTACACCGTGGCAAGGTGGAGGGGCCATTCCGTCTCAGCCCTTCCATTACACAGGGGCCGTGCAGCTCTGGGCCTAAAGAGAAATTAAACACATACTCATTTTTTTTTTTTTATCCTGAAGTTGGAACTGTGCTTTTCTACACTAGATTACTTGTCTGCTTCTTTAATTTAAAACTAGAGTAAATAATTTGCAGTCCCATAATTAGGAAAGAACTAGAGACTCATGATAAGAAAGGAAGACTGTGGGTAGAATATTGGAAAACAATGCTTTTCTTAAATCCACACCAAAAAAAAAAAAAAAAAACTGAGAGGAGTGAGTGGGAGAGGGGAGAGCCATTGTAAGTTGTCACATGTATTAAAATTTAATTGTAAAGGCTTCAAATCAGCATAGTCATTGATCAGGGTCACCACCTGACTAAGGACCACAAAGCCAATGTGAAGAGAATCTCCTTTAAAACGTAAGGACTTCAATCTGTGCAGAGTAAGATGTTATAAGAGCATAACATACATCGGTCATTTGTGTAATTTTTTATTTTGCTTCGTGGCTGCTTCCCCCTTGCCTTGGTCTTGGTGTCTGTGTGTGAGGTGTGGGTTTGTTGTGTGTGTGTGCGCACCTGCTCACACACACGAATGCCTATGACAACTATAAGTTTGCTAAGCCCCAAACCCTTTCCTAGAACACCTGAAATGGGCACCTTCTCATTTAAGATTCCACTACAAGCACTCGAGGCTCCCCACGCAGTGGGATGCGCTCATTATGACACTCTCACCACAGAAGTTGGTGCTAAACGTGATTGACAACAGAGAAGCCGCACCGTCGCACTGTTTCCGAGTTACCCGCAACTCGTTTATTTATTATTCAGCTGCAAACTTCAGCTCTGTGAAACACTTCACAGACTCATGTCCCCAACTCCAAATTAAAATGACAATAATTGCAAGTTGCTTAGGATGGGATACGGTAAAGAACAGGAATCTCTCCTTTACAGATACCAATTTAGATGTTCCGAGACCCTATAAGACTTATTAACCATGTTGGTGGCTTTCTTCGAGAAATGCCAGTCACACTGGAGACACGGGTATATTAGCTAATTGGCGTTTATCATCTTCCTTCTGACGCTTCCTCTTTTTCTTAACCTCTCGGTTTGGAAAGGACACAGGATATCGACAAAAAGAGTCAAAATGCAAATGTTGCTTGAAAAACAGTAAAACCTTGAGTTCCAAACTTTACTACCGATTAAAGCAAGGTCAAGTTCAACTGGAATGTCTTCTGAAACCCAATGACTGTTATAGAATTAAGAATTAACATTACTTATGTTCTCAATTCAAAGGTAACTACCTATTAATTTCTTATTTAAACATCTTGGTCCTAGAAAAATTGTGAATCTGAACACTGATACCTGATGGTAACTTAGGTATTTCTCACTAATGAGCTGAAAATACAGTTTGAAACCAATGTTCCGCTCACTCCTGGGAATAGGAAGGTCTGGGCAGCGAGTGAGAAGACATTTTTTTGAAAACTTCATAGCTCTACTTTGAAAACATATTATATCTGTGTTACTGGATGATAACATGAGCATCAGACATATTTACTGCCAAGATGAGATTTTTCAGGGTCGGTCAGCATTAATTTTGTAGAAACCCAACAAGCACCACAAATCCCACCGCAGAAGACTGACACTTCTTCCTGCAACACAGCAAAGATCACCTTCGGCTTTATATTTGAGCATCTTCAGAAGTGTTTAAATTCTTTGAGTAACAATCTGCACAGCTCAAACTTTAAGCCTTCTTCCCACCTTACACCATTTTTAACTGACAAAGCATATGGTCTTGATAGTAAAAATAGTCACTGAAGTTAAGAATATTACTCTAACAGGGTTAGTCAGCGAAGTGGTTAAGGGCTTTAACATATAAACAGTCATAATTAGGCTATTCTACGTGGAAAAATGGGAATATTTGTTTGGCAAAAATGGATAATATCGCTTCTCTTTATTTTGCCTACAGAATAATAAGAGTGCTGGTGCATTCTTAATGCCTTTTTCAAAAGCAGAGGAAATGGAAGCAATTTAGTGGAAACAAAAAGCGGAAGATAAAGTCTTTGCCAAATTCTTTACCTCTGCTGGTTTTTCAAGTGGAAACTTTTGTCACTCTATTTAATAACAGCCGTTGACCATCAGAATAATTTCATTTAAGTGGCATATTATGAAGCGTAAGCCTGGATCCCAAATCCTGAAAAATGTCCAAATGATTCACCTACATTAAAAGGTCAGATGCCACGACTGACAAGATTTTAAGTGCAGCAACAATTGTTTGTAAGTACTTGTCGGTTTTGATAGCTAAAGGAAGAAAAGAAACTCTCTCTGCTAAATGCGACCCTCCCTTCTTCCCAGGCTGCTTCTGAGAGGGAACCAGGCAAATTTGGTTTTGGAAAGAGATACTTCCAAACCCTCTCATTCAGATATCCCACTTTGTTGGCGTCTACCCACCCCCAAACAGCCATATCTACCAGGTAGGCTTCCTGCAGAGAGATGCTCTATGTGGCATTGTCTCTAACAGCAAAGAGAAAACTTCAAACTATTTCATGAAAAAGGATCAGCTTAGTAAATGGTTAAGTCCATTTGCAGGAGCATTCACTATGGATAAAGGACAGCCACAAAGATGGTTTATGCAAACTAGGGGAAGGTTCGTGACAGACCATTCAGTGAGGAAGTCAGCACACAGAATCATGCATACAGAATCTTGTCAAAGTATGAAAAATACAGAGGGGGCCAAAAGACGTGTACATGTTTTAAGAAAGGAAGAAACGATTAAAATTTTAATACTCCAGTCACACTTGACTTCTGCAATTATAAGAGATACAAGATGCCGGGTGCGACAGACAAACGTTCTCGGAGTGAAGGGAACATTACAATCGGAATCGTTTTTTCCTTTCTTAGAATGTGCACATGTTTATGGGCACCCTCTGTGTTGATAAAAATAGGCTCATTAACTAAAGGGGTAACAAAAGGAGGTGAGTTTATGGCCAGGATGTTTTAAATAATTTTCTACCTTTTTTAGACATTCTGTGACAGGTACGTGTTACTCTCGTAATAGTTTGTAAGCCATTTTTTTATGTAGCGGGGAAGGAAAACAGCTCTGCCAGCAGCGCTGCTGTCGTGCCGACCACAAACGCTCCTTGCATTTCCATCAGCAGGGTCTGTAGCAGAGGCCCCTGGGCTGGAAAGTGCTGCCTTAGTGCAACTCTCTGCTGCTACTGGAGAGGAAACTGAGGCACGGGTGACGTCATGCCTTTGCTTTCACAGTCATCACTTTCATCCAAGTATTTCTGGGCTCTGGAATGCTTGCTCAGTCCCCTGAGAGAAAGAAACACGCTCCCCTGGGTGCTCTGGGTCCCTATGCAATGGCCCTGTCATCAGTTACCAACACGAGAGATCCTCAGGCTCCAGCATCTCTCTCCCTACACTGCGGCCTTGCAAACTGCGTGCCCCTGGACTTCCCCACAGGACACTCCCATCTGTGCTGTCCCCCAGTGCTTGCACTTCTCCAGATTGTAAACTTCATGGAGTATGACAGTTTTTCAGCAAAAGTTACAGTATATGGGGTGTGAGACCAACAGAGGTGACCCAGTCTAGGTCTGTCCTGCAGGAGTCCCCAGCCTGTGGGTGCAGACAAGGGGGAACGAGTGACCCCCATAGCCCACCCCAGCACTGGAGAAGGAGTTCAGGTGAGGCTGGACAGGCAGGGGCCGCAGGGGCTCAGCCTCCTGCCGTGAAGCAGAAAGAGCCCTGTCTCAGAGAACAGCAAACATGCGCTTGAAGGCAGTTTTTGCCATTTATTAATTCTGTGTCCATGAAAAAGTCACCAGGATTCCCCATTTTCATAGAAAGTAATAATAAATGTTTCTTCAGAAAGTGCTGGGAGGAAAGGTACCTCCTGGGAGGGACAATGCTTTGGAGAAAGAGTGGCCCAGAGGTGGTCTCACCACAAACCCCCACGTAGGACCCCTCAGGTCTTTGCTGGGGGTTTCAACCTTCAAGAAAAAATGCTGCCTTTTTACATACAGAACGTGGGGCTCTGTTTTACAATTTATGTCACTGAGTTCATATGCTATCACATTTCACCTTCTATCAAATTTCATAGAGTTAACAAAAAAATGTTTTTGGACATCTGGATGTTATGTTGTAAAGTGTGTGGGTCACAGGCATGTTATAACCTGGGGGCGGGGAGGGGTCACATCCCCTGGCCCCGGCCCCTCCTCCAGGGGGCAAGGCGGCCCTGAGGCTCTTGTGAATTCCGCCTGTACAGAAATTGTTTTGTGAAAGCACCCTCGAGTTTTAAATGTATGGATTCTCCTCCTCAAATAAGGAATGATAAGTACACAGACTGCTCCTTTGTCAAAGGGAAGGCCTGATATGTCCCAAAGGAATGGGCCCTTAAAAATCCACATATATATAGATAAGTGTATGCGGGGACATTAGACCTTTCATTGTCCATCTGATAACATAATAAGTGCTCACCTCCTGGATTTCTCATTCAAATCCTATTTGAAAAGAAAATGTTTTTCACCAAGTTCTTGCCTGGCCCATGAGCTTGCTTCACTCCCGCAATCACACGGCAGGCGCCACTTCCCAGCCCCCTTCTGTGTGCCCCTGTGCCCCTTGGGTTTCTCACCGAGGGTGGCTGTCAGGGCCTAACGCAGGGACGCCTTGAGCCAGCCCAGCTGGGCAAATTAACGTCTCTCCAGTAACTCAAACCAGCGATGACTTCATCTCAAAAATTTCCAAGTAGCACAGGTCAGAGCGTGAGTGTGGATGCAAGTAATGGGGTTCCCAGAGAAGTTCAACGGCGGTGGGGAAGTGTAAGCCAAAAAGTACAACCGGGATAAGAACTGGGGGCATATCTGGAAAAGTACAATTTCTGGCAGATCTTCCTGGGACACCAAATCCTTCCTGGTACGCTGGTATTTTTGTCCATTTACAGCTAAACACGTGGACACACAGAACTGCTCCGGTCACACCGGAAACACACAACGTGGTCACGTAGCTCCCACAGAAGCACAAAGAAAGGGAAAAAAGAGTAAAATAGATGACTTGAAATATATACGTTAAATAATACTGGTCCTTAAATGAACTAAACTAAGGGCATTTTTAGTATTTACATATTCAATAAAATCTATTTTCTAAATAGGGAAAAAACTAATCATCTTTTCCTGTTATTAAAAGAAAAAATAGGTGTTTTCCTCTTACTTTAGTTCATTTCTGCTGACATGGCTTTTAAAGAAATATACTGACGCATGAAATGAAAGAAGAATTTCAAGGTGCGTATGAAAGGAAGTGTCCCGAAGCTATTAAATTTCGTGCATAATATTCTATTCAAGGTGATCGGAGGGGGATGGTGTGGAGTCGACCAAAGGCAGGTAAGGAAGCAGATGGGAAAGGGCCCCCAGGAGGGCTGGCCAGGGTAGCCAGGGCGGCCAGGCCTCTGCTTCTGGTTTTGTATGTCCTTAGCTTCCCATGAACATTGAGGATCATTAGCAATTACTTCCTATTCATAGTTAAGAAAATAAATTAATTTGGTAATGCCTAATAAACTACATGGCATGACCAGGAAAGTGCAATAGTCCCCAGATCCGAATGGAGCCGCGGCCATCACTTGGTGTTTTTCCAGTCAGCAGAAACCCCGCTGTAGCCAGCACAGGCCTTTGGTCCAAGTAGACTCCAATCCCCCAGCACCTGCAGAGGGGCCCAGACCGCAGCACAGCAGCGGCTGGCTGTGCACGTCCCAGGACGGAGCCTCACTCCAGGCCGCTCTTCCTTCCCTGCTTTCTCCGCTCTCTGCCCCTCTGTTGTTTCAATGAGGAAATGGGTCTCATTAGAATCTTTCCTCCCATTCTTTTCCTTGTCAATGATAATGAGATAAAGCCCATAAATCAAGACTCGCCTTCCAGGGAGAAGGATTAGGCTCAATCCCTCATTCCGGGGTTTTCTATAATGAAAGATATAGTTAAGCCTTTGAGTTACATCATTACAAAACAAACATGAAATCTGAAAAAGGCGGATTCAGTTTTCCATTCGTGAATTCTTCTGATTAGGTTGAAGACTATAATATTTCTTGCGTTGGACCTCACTGGACAAGCAAAAGGAAGATAATTCCAATTTTTCTTAGCATATTTTTAAATCTAAAGCATAAATCTTTTGTGTGTGCTAAAAACAGAAGAAGTTCTATTTTGAGAAAATGAGTTTTGTTATAAATCAGCTATGCAAATAAACTAAGAATATCATGGCTTTTAATTTATTATAGAACTGACGGATTTACACACTGGGGCATTTTCTTTAAGGAAAGAAACTCAAGCACTGTGGTTTATGACAATAAACAAGGCACTCTGCCCCGACTGGTTTGGAAAGAGCTCTCTCTGGCTTTCTAGAGCACAAAGGAGGTAAGGAAGTTCACACCTGCACATTTAAATGTGAGCCTCCTGGGAAGGATGCTCTCAGAAAGTGCCCTCCAGACAGCAGGATGAAGGCCATGCCCAGGGGACACTTCCAGAGTCCCAGCAATCACCCTGGGGTTGGCCAGGCCTGCTGCAGAGGCCCAGGTATCTCCAACCCTCATCTCGCCCCACAGAGCCCATGACCTCTGGCCCTGTAGTGCAAGACTCTCAGAAAGCTTCAGGGACCTGAAGGCAGGGACAGTAGGCACCCTTGGCTCTGCCCAAATCTACCACGGATGGTTCCCTCAAGACAGGGTGAGGCACAGGGACCACAAAAATCCCAGGGGACACTCGGCTTGTCCAGTCTCTGAGGCAGCCGGAGAAAGTCCCTCCTCCAGAACCCACCCAAGAGCCCCCAGGGCCAGCATCTGCTGGTCTGCCCTTCTCAGTGGCCCCACAAGTTGAGCCCACTGGACAGCCACACAGTCAAGGCCAAACCATGCGGCCAAGCTGACCAGCTGGGGGCCGGCAGAAGGGCATTAAAAAATTTAGAGCAAACATCTGGTACATTTTTGGAACACAAAACTTTATCCTATCTTTAATCAAAACCACATTAAAAAAATATTTGTTCTTGGGCAACTCACCCTCCTTGTTCCAGCTACAAGTCAGGAGAGGAAGCCTGGCCTTGGGGGAACCTCCTCCGTGGCTTCCCCTTCCTTGGGCTCATTCCTCTCCCCTGCCCCACCTTGTTGCCTGCACCACAGGTCTCTCCATCCCAGCTCCTTAAGCCCTACTTCTCCACGCAGCCTTCCTGTGCTGCCATCGCCCTGTGCAGGAGGCAGGTGTCCTGGGGGGGGGGGGGGGCACCCACCGGCCAGCTGTGTGCAGCAGCCCCATACCCCACTGAGGACGGGGATGGCTTCCTGGAACTGGGGTGTAGTGCAGGAGGAGGCAGCCAGCCTTGGTGCCTGGCCTTCTCAGAAGGGCCCAGCGTGGACACCCAGTCCAGTGAGCCTGCCACTGGCTTCCGGGGGCTGGAGGTGGGGCCCTTCTGCCAGCAGGCTCAGCACGAGACTCAGAGCAGGTGGGATGGAAAGTGGCTCTGAATGGAGCAGAGAGGGAGGAACTAGAAGTAACCACTTAACATCTACTCAGAGCCTGGGAGCATCTGCAGAAGTCATCCCCATTACTGTTGAGAAGATGCAAATTTGGTGAAATAATCAGCTGTATGGCTGCAGGCTGTTTCCCTGAGTACCTGATTCCTAACAGGAGCGAAGGTATCAGTGTAAGACGCCAGCAAGGCCAAGTTCACGTTGCTCAGAGGTAGCCCCTAACCAAACTCCACCAAGTGCCGCAGCAGAAGATTTGTTATCTCAGGAAGACAGTTCGTGCAATGATGCAAAAAAAAAGAGTCCAGAGTCCTCAGGGCGGGTTCCAGGGGAGCAGAGCCCCAGGACCACGGCACACGCATCAGGAAGGCAGGGTCCGCGCTCCCACCAGGCCGCTTCCTGCGCCGAGTGACTCACGTTACTGCGGAATGAAAGGCAATTAAGGCAAAGATATTTTTCCAGCACTGTTTTAAGTTCCACATCAAATATTCTTTCAGACATTCAAGAATCCACTTATCTCCAAATGAAGGGCATCAGCTCACTATTGATTTCCGCATAGGATCTGCTCTCACAGAGAGCTGCCGAGCAGGCCCGGTAGGTGCTGCGCAGTCTCCCGTCCCTCAGATCACAGCCCTGCCAGCGACTTCACACAAAGGCAGAATCCATTCCGGTTCCTCAGGCTTTCCTGACCTCTTACCCCCATTCCACTTGGCAAAAGTTTGGGGACAAATTAACATAATGGCTAAGCATGGCGGTAGATTTAATGCAGAAAATTATTCTCCGTGCCTGCACCATAGCCGGGTCTTTAAGTGACGCAGTTACAATGTGTCTAAAACGCTACAGCCTATAAAGCAAGCATTTCACCAATTTGCTGAGTATAAATTATATCTTAAAACCCCAGCCTTCTAGGATTAGGGCATAAAGTGGCCATTCAGTCAAGTGCTTTGGGCAGGGCGATACGAGATGTCTATAAAATATTTTACTGGGTTTTCATGTATACTGAACTTGAGATAAGTTTAATGGGAAAACAGAAATGTATGGAGATGACAAGCCATCACTTGAGTCCTGTTTTAATACTCCAGTCATGCTGGCCTTTCTGTCGTCTTTTCTTTCTTTTTAAATGACTGAAGAAGAAGGAACTTGGCATTATGGAAGGTGGCCTTCAGACCCCCCTCCACACGAAGTAGTTGATGTGGCTTATAACTTGGTAAGAAATTGAACTTGAAGTGTTGAACTTGAACTTGAAGAAATTGAACTGTTTATACGTGTGTGTGTTTCATAACCAGGGAAGCACGACGCCAGGGCAGGGGAGAGCGCTGTTAGGATACAGCTGTATTTATGCACCCTGTATTTAGTTTTCTTTCATTTCCCCCTCAGAGGATGGAAAGGGTGCTGTACTTTTCAAAATACTGTGAAAAACATTTCTACAAATTGCTTTGCCTGTTTGCCTGTGTACGTTATGCAGCACAAAACAGGCGAGGGGACCCTTCATCGCAAATGCTTTTTTTTTTTTTTTTTTGTATTTTCTGTAACAACTTAAAAGCTACTGTTATGACAAGAAGCCTGGTAGTTCACCCTTTCATTTATAATTTAACCACAGCCTATAGAACATAATCCAAAAAATATGGGGCATGATTAGTCTAGAAAATCAAATGCAGTAGAGGCTTTTTGAATACTCCAAGAACAAAACAGAACCGAAAAAGGGAGAGGGGAAGAAAGCCTCCCCGCTCTGAATATATGTGGTATTTCTTTAATACTTCATTTTAAACTACCTAATTGTGTTTTTAAGCTTCGGTTCCTGTAATTTTGCAAGACGAGGCATTCCAGTGAGAAGACATATGGTGAGGGATTTTTAAACCACACAGCGAGAGTGCATCATAGACTTATCTGCTGCTTTAGTGTCACAAAAATCCACCACTGAATTTATCCAGTCACCCATTAAAGAAAGAAAAGAATTAAAGGAAAAGGAGGTTTTAAATCCTCCAATGCCACAAGAACGAGTGAAAAATGGTGTCAAGTTCAAGTAAGAAGGGTGGCGAAGCTTCACGACTTCTTACGAGAACAGCAAATGGCAACTGGGAATCGGCAGGCCGAGGAGGCATTCCAGGAGCCCGGCAGACAGCCAGCGTCTCAGCGCAACCGGCCGGTTCTGACCCACGCACCTTCCACCACTCAGCCTCCCACGATGCCCCTGGTCAGAATGAGCAGTTGTAACTTTGTTCCTAGAGAGGTCAACAGGCTAAAAGACAGGCAAAGGCGTCCCTATTGATAGAGAGGAATGGATGAATCATTAGGATTTTTGCTTTTATTTTTTAAGTCCTTTTGTCACTTAAAAATAGTTGCCTCTACATTAAAAGATAACTGTCATGTGATGGTATTTTTTTAGGAGAGATATCAAATCAGCAATTTGCATAGGCGTGGAGGTGCCGATAGGAAGCTTTGACACGGCAAACTTTAACATTCCAAGGAAGGCACAGAAAGGGATTCCTAACACTTTCAACTAATGTTTGCTTGACAAACACCTATTCAGCTCCACACACATGAGGAGCGTGTGCGTGTGTGCATGTGTGTACGTGTGCGTGTGTGGGGGGAGGGCGTGAGTCCCCTGGGTACACAGCACACGGCAGACTGGGTGGGGAGGTGGGGACAGAGGCATGGAGGCAGGAAGCCATGTATATCATTATTCAAATTACAGTCAGAGTCATCCTCAAATTGCACTGGTGTCTCTTATCAGAAATTGTTTCCTATACTATAATATGCTGCCATAAGTGGACATTAATTAATGCTAAATTACAATGGAATTACATATTATATCCACATGAATACGGAATGACTCCGTTATGAATAATATTATTACAGTAAATATTAAAAGACCTGCAAGTGGTTTGTCACTAATTACAAAGTGTTGACAGCTATATATGACCTTAAGCTAATATAAACTTTCAAATGTAACAGCCGCAGAGTGAATCTTTGATTAACGCTGATTCAAAACTGTGGCCGGAGCAAAGCTGAAACCCAGGCCACCACCCCTTCTGGAAGTCTGATTTATTTGTGCGACACAGGCATGCGTCTCCTGGCTCAGAAGTCCCGTTCCAACCCGGTTCTCTCAGCACAGACGTGTGTGGCTCCTCCGCTCAGCTAACATTTTAAAAAATCCACGCGCCAGTCTCTCCTTCTGGTGGGTGGTCATTTTGTCTTAGGAGGGAAAATCCTTAACCCTTTCCCACTTTCCACTTAAAAGATTTCAAAATACCCCCGGTGCCATTCTTTCTTTTCTTTTTTTCTTTCTTTCTTTCTTTCTTTCTTTTTTTTTTTGCAAGGCGAAAGAGAGTGAGCACGGTATAAGGTGTTAATCTTGATAATTAGGGCACAAAAGCAATTAGAGGCCTAAAAACCTTACGGCACAGAAAGCGATTTTTTGTTTATTTGCTTACCTTATTAAGTTAAATATCTGTCTGAATTAATCGCTAATGAATGTAAAGAAGGCCCGATGGCAGCGGGCTTAATGAACAGCCGTGTCAGTTGCATTTTACAGGGTCCCAAATCATCGAAGATTGCAGGCCAACTTGCTATTCAAAATTACTTTTCTGCCCAATTTTCTGTTTGCAAAGCAGTAAATTATTTACATTTATTGTGCTTATTTAAGGACTTAAATGACTATGAATGGAGTACAGGCACATTTTAAAAATATAGAACCATTATACAACTCTACTGCTAGAAATTCCTGTTATTTTCCCCTGAAGACTGCTTCCTCTACTTTCTAATCTCTCTTTTACAACAATTCATGAAAAAGGCCATTATTACATTGAACATGTTTTAATAAGTTATTTATTATTTAACATACTTTAAGAGGCAGTGCCACAGAAGTTACATTACATACACCAAGAACAGCCCCTTTCATACTTGTCCAGTTGCCTAAACCTCAGTGCTTAAGTTTCCGGAATAAAATTATGCCATCCTTCATTAGAAACAAATAAACGGTGCTTTCCACCATTACTCACGTCATAAACATTGATATTTGAAGAGATCTATTATACTAATTACTGTCTTTAGAAATTATCATTTAATATATTTGCTTTCTTTAATAGATATTAATTTGAAATCAGTGACCACCGATTTTTTTTTCTCTAAATGTGCAGCTGCTCTCACACACAAAACCACTGTCTTAACTTGTGCTTAAATGCGGGGGGACAGGGGGAGGGGGGATCCGGCACACAGGAGGGGTTCCCAGATGTGCTCTTCACACACTCACAAAGTACTCGGCCACTTCACTGGGCAGCCAATTGACCGCCAAACCGAGAGACCATCCAGATCCATCACAGTGAGTTTAAGAGCACATAATAAAAAACACGAAAAGGGAATGATGGATAGATAGACAGGAAAAGCAGATAGACAGCAGGAAAAGCAAAAGGGTGGGGGGGGAAGAAAGAACCGGGCGGGCGAGACAGAGAAAGGGATGGAGATTCGTGCCAATTGTCCTTGCTAGCTTAGATTCAGATTCAAGTGTTTCCCTTCAAACCTTTCAGATTATTGCAGTAGAAACTTCTCTATATTTTCGAACACAGACAGACGCTCCACACCAAGTTTCTCTGCGGACTGCATGCATTTACATGCATAATACAGTCTGTGCATTCCCTCTCTGCCTCTCTCTCTAGCTCATTTCCTAAGTAGCAAGAAACGGTGGTGTTTTTCAAAAGTAATTTCAAAGAGTGAGTGTGTGTGTGAGACAGAGAGAGAGAGAGCCGCCATATTTATTATTCAGACTTAACTATTTGACTGTATTTTCCCAAATGATACCAGGGGCAGCATAACATCCACTGTTAAAGAGCGCTGTGCTGTTCACAGGAGATTATAACTGGAGTAAACATTACAGTAGCAGTAATGATCTAATTAAAAGAATCAGGCGTACTTAAAAGAGTCCCTTCTTTTGGTAGGGAAGGGGTGGGGGGAGAAAAATCAATGGTGCAATCCATAGTCCGGAATGGGGAGAAGCATTTTACTGTGATCAAACACAGTCTATCTAGTACATATCTGAAGTCCTCCGGTCTTTGTTACTTAATGTGGTGCAGGAGATCAAAGATGCGTGCAGTATGTGTTCCCGGGTTCCAGCTGAGTCGCTGTCATATGTTAAGCTTTTTTTTTAAGTTGGCTATAATTCCACCTTACTCCAAGTGAACAGTCTCCCCATTAAACTAAGCATTTCCCCAACCTGGCAGGCAGTTTGCTTGGGGTTTTCCCGAAGCAGCCTGAATGCAAACCTGAAGGGCCTCTGTACATCTAGGCTTGCTCAACTCTCAGCCCGGTGCAGGCCCCCGGCCCCCACCCTACCCCGGGAAACGCCGGTGTCCCGTGTGTGTGCGTGTGGGGTGCAGGCGCGGGGAAAACAAGTGTGAACCCCAGTTGTCTACGTGAGCACCGTGCATGCCACCTTATGTGGGGAGGACGGTATTTTTCCGCAGCTGCTTTCTTTTTCACCTACCTCCCGGCACTGGAAGTGGGGCCTGCAACCCGGGTTTGCAATGTGGTCCGGCAGAAAAGCGGTGGCCAGGCCAGAATCCTGCGAGCAGGGGCGGGAGTCTCGGCGGCGGAGGCGCCATCCCCCCAGGAGGCCACAGGGGGGAGCTGTGGCTCTGCTCAGGGCTGCCAGCGCCGGCAGGGGGGAGGCGCGGGCGAAAATATACTGTAGCGAGCGGCGGCGGGAGAGGAAAGGTGGGTTTTATAAGTTCCTGAATTTTATGACTGTGCTGCAACAGCGGAATGTCCACTCAATCTGTTGCGAAGTTAGCACAGAAAACATGCACTGGGCATATTAAGTACAGGATGAAATGGCGCAGTGAATATTTATTAGCAAAAATATAGGTTCTCAAAAACAGAAATAAAACAGGGTAATAGATGAAGGGAAGAATAGATTTAACACTGAAATAAATATCAAAGGTGCAAAGAAAAGGCAAAATATAGTGTTCAAACAAAGCTGTGAATTGGGTCCAGATTTAATGCTCCCCTAGGGAAGAAAAGGTTGGACAGACTGTTGGAATTGAGATACTACTTTTAGTACACAGTCCCTGTAATGCTGTCAGCTTTATTTCCTTTGACAAATGTGAAATAAAATTTGTCAAAGTTAGGGCTTGGAAAGTTGGCTATTGAAAATTCAATTGGTAATAACTAGTATAGCCTGGCACTCCGGAGATTTTTAAAGGAGAGGGATGTTTAAGATGCTGGGGGCGGGGGAGAGAGCATTACATATTGTATTTCACTTTTAAAAAATTTAGCAGTTGACTTAGGCAACTGGATTTCTGGATTTCCTGTGAGCTGGGTTTGCTGTTGAAAGGCGGTAATTTAAAACCCGTTTCCATGATAACTACAATTATATCATTATACCGTAAGTTTGAAAATATTCTGCTCTTTCTAGAGAGGAGAGCACCTATTATCTCCCGTGGCTGGTGCGTACACACCATGAACAGTACGGAAGTGGGGGGCACCGTGTGAAGCAAACGCTTGAGCTCGCTGTACAGACCTCCTGAATTTGCTTCCCCTTAAACCAGGAATTCTGTGCGTTAATAGTTCAAACCGTGATTTACAGGGAATGTTTAATGACGGAGGTTCTCGTCCTCACATGCGTGTGTCTACAGCCTCAGCGTTCCCCTTGCAGGGTGTAGGGACACTTCTCAGCGAGGCTGTCCGGGAGGCCACCTCGCTCCAGAGCTGATGGTCAGCCCCACCCCTACCCCCCCTCCCACCTCTCTGTACTTGGGAACAAAGCCATGTTTAAGGGAAAAGAGCAACTTTGCCTCCACAGG
>CAUYQV010000811.1:20000-21144 GCA_963574575.1 Galagoides demidoff
TGATCTCTCCCCCTCCACGCCCAAGCTGCCTCGGGGTGCAGAGGAGAACGGGCCCAGAAAGTCATCTGCACAGTAAAACCAACCGGAAGCCCCTTTCAGGTTGGCCCCACCTGTCAGGAGTGGGCTCCTAGGAAATGAGGCCTGCTGTGTTTGGCCCTGCGTAAGTTTCTCAAAAGTGAGGACTGTGCTCTCAGAAACAGTGTTGTCCCAGCCACAGCCATCGATGTGAATTTGTGAGACACACATGCTCGCGCGCGCACACACACTCATGGCTAATTAAAATGCATTGTGAAATTGGAGCATATTCCCAGGCTGCTGCTTCATTAGCCGTTTTGGCTGGCCTCGGCACCACATGCATTTCAAATGCCACATTCCTTTAACTCTCAAATGCAATAGTCCTGGAAGGTGTGAGTGGCCCAAAAGGTCACCCTCAGCCTCCTCGGGCCGGGAGAACACTGGGGAGGGGGAGGGCAAAGGACTCTCCCAGGATCACACTGTGTGTGGATGGAGGAGGCTCATCAGGGGCTTCTGAGTCTAAACTGCGGGTGCTTCTAGTCCATCAAATGGTAGATGGATATTTGCTTAAATTCCCGAGTACTCCCACACTACTAGATGGAGGGAGGACAAAGACGACCAAGCAGGGTCACCAGCTCCCAGAAGCTCACGATCTGAAAGGAGGTGGCCTTTTTATTATTATTATTTTTATTATTTTTTTATTGAATGGTAACTATGTACATTAATGCACTTCTGGGGTACAGTGTGGGGTTTTCACACACAATCCGAAATACTTCCATCAAACTGGTTAACATAGCCTTCGTGTCATTTTCTTAGTTATTGTTTTAAAATGTTCACATTCTACTCTTAGAAAGATTCACTTGAACCCTTGTAAGATAAACCTCAGAAGTGATCCCTCCAATCTCCCTCCCATCCCCCCTCCGTCCCCCTTCCCCGTATTCTTAGGCTGTTATTAGGTTATAGCTTTCATATAAAAGGTATAAATTAGTTTCATAATAGGGGTGTGTACACTGGATACTTTTTCAGGAGGTGGCCTTAAGAGCAGATTGCAGCCCCAGACCTCGGGTTCCAAGTGTGCCCCTCAGGGCCCGGGGTGGGGGCTGCCTGGAACCAGGCACAACATCACTCC
>CAUYQV010000813.1:0-22318 GCA_963574575.1 Galagoides demidoff
GTGAAGTCTCCATCTTTTTTATGGCTGCATAGTATTCCAAGGTGTATATATACCACAATTTGTTAATCTATTCATGAGTCAATGAGCACTTGGGATATTTTCATGTCTTGGCAATTATAAATTGGGCTGCAATAAATTCTGGTGCAAATGTCTTTGTTGTAAAATGATTTTTGATCATCTGAGCAAATACCTAGTAGGAGGATTGAAGGATCAAATGGTAGGTCCACTTTTAGTTCCTTTAGTATTCTCCAAACTTCTTTCCAAAAAGGCCATATTAGCTTACATTCCCACCAGCAGTGCAGATGTGTTCCCTTCTTTCCGCACCCACCCCAACATCTGTAGGATTGGGATTTTGTTATGTGGACTTATCTTATAGGAGCTTTTTAAAGTGAGTTTTTGAGTACAGAATTTTTAACCATGTGAGCAGGTACATTTGAACCTGATGGCCACACACAGAAAAGGCCTGGGGGTGTAAATTCTCAGAGGTGGCTTGTTCCAAAGTAGTTGGCTGGATTGCACCTTGCATCCCTAGGTCAGTTGGCAGTGTTTGTTCCAGGACCCAGGCCTCAGGTGGTCCCCTGCAGCTGCAGGCTTTATGCAGACATCCCAGCTTGAGTTTGTATGCACGTGTGTGCAGGTGTGTGGGCACAGATGACTTCAGTCTCCATTCCTGTGGGCTTTGAAACTCCAGCTGATGGGGTGCACCACAGCCTCTCAGCAG
Organism: Galagoides demidoff; assembly: GCA_963574575.1. Taxonomy (NCBI): domain Eukaryota; kingdom Metazoa; phylum Chordata; class Mammalia; order Primates; family Galagidae; genus Galagoides; species Galagoides demidoff. The sequence continues at coordinate 722 of CAUYQV010000813.1, forward strand.
CCACTTGGTTTTCACTCCCAGATGCATCATCGCTTTCCTTGTTTATGATAAAGTGTTGTCTCTCTAGTTTTTTAATTTTTGTTTTCTTCTGTTGTTATTGCTGTTGTTATATTGTATCCAGCATCTCAGTACTGTTGGAAAAGGAAAGTGGTTCCCCATCTGATCAGGCCAAATATACATGCTAAACACTATGCCTTAGCTCAATTCACCCAACAGGCCTGTGAAGAGATACTATTATTATTCTTACTTCACAGATGAAACGGCCAAAAATTAGAAAGATTAAGTTACTTTCCTAAAGTTCAGGACATGATTCCCCAGAAACCCATGAAGCAGCTATAATACCCCTACCAGGACTCACAAACATGACCTGCACTAAGTCCCTCCTACACCCTCCATGTCCTGCCCTCACTATCTCATCCTGTGACCACCTCAAGCCCCAGGGAAGTTGCTCACTACCAAGGTGCTCACTCCGTCCATACTCACACCAAAGTTCTCTCCCCACTTTCCCACCACAAATGATCCTCTCCCCCTGCTCAAATCCTTTCCACCTTGCAAAATCCTGTCCCAGAAACACTTTCTCAGTCAGTCTTCCTTCCCTTCAACTCTTCCCCCTCTGGTATATGTTGTAAGTGCTGAGTAGGAGTGAGGGTACAGAGGGGAGAATGGACAAGCATCATCAGAAATTGGCAATGAAGTGACTAGAGCAGGTGTCCTCAAACTACGGCCCGTGGGCCACAGGTAGCCCACCTACGACATTTATCCGGCCCACCAGGTGTTTTTGCTGCCACTGCCTGTCCTGCTTAGCAGCCAACTCATCCTGGGGCCAGCAGTCCAGCCCTCCAATGGTCTGAGGGACAGTAAACTGGCCCCTTGTTTAAAAAGTTTGAGGACCCCTGGAATAGAGGGAGGAGAAGAGTCCAGATCAAGGCCCAGTGTTCTGGCTGGGATGGCAGAGGGCATGAAGGAGCATTTACTGAAGCAAGGGTCTCAGGGAAGGGAGCAGGTCAGACTATAGCATAGGAGATGTTGAGCTCAATTTTGGGCAGAAGGAGTTTGAAGTGCCTATGGAACATCCAAGTGGGGCCATTTGAAGACAATCTTACGTGCAAGCCTACCACTCAGAAAGGTCTCTGCTCAAGATCCTGATTTGGCCAAGAGCATGTGCTGCTGAGCCACTAGTCATATGTCAGAAAACACCAGAGGCCAGGTGTGCATGTCCACAGTTGTGTGCGTGTTAGTTGCTTCTAATTCCCAATAAGATTATGAGTTTCTTGAGACAAGAAATTGTGTCATTTCTTTCCCTTTATTTCCTAATAGTGCCTAGGATAGAATTGGTCCCCCTATTTCATAGGGTTGCATCAAGGGTTAAATAGTATGTGGGAAGGCTGAATGAATAGATAGTGAACTCACTGAGGACTTGGATGGCTTTTGTTCTGCAGAGAAGTTTGGAGGTTTCTGGGTGGGAGGGGGGTATGGTAGTCATAACAACAATCTTGGGACATGCTTTTCAGTTTTGAAGCAGCTTTTCTATTCCTCCCTCTATACATATTTCATATTCCTCACCTTTCCCAAATGCAGCTTGACCATCCCAAACTCAGGGTCTTTGCTCCTTTCCATCTTGCCAATACATCCAACACCCCATCTTCCTCCACAGGGTTGACGTGGCACCTTACACAAGTCTATACTGGGCATGAATCCCAATCAGTCATAAGCCTTTTTGTCAATTCATAACTAGACTATAAGCTTCATAAAGGCAGGTGCTTTCTTTTTTCTTAATGTAAGATATGCATTTAGATCCTGCAGGAGTGAATGTCTGCATATCTGCAGGAGTGAATGAATGAGTTAATGATGAATTTCCATATGCCCCAAACCTAGTAACTTTGACAATTGAAAAGAGGGATGAATAAATAATAGAATAAAGGTTTTCTGCTTCATTTTCTTGGAATTTATTACTCACCATCTATTTCTAATGAAATAGTGATAGTTCTTCAATACCCACCCCAAATTCCACCTTCTTTGAGCTGGAAAGAATCTCTCCATTCCCTGCGTGAGAAGATTTACTGGAAAAACCAAGTCAGAATTTCCACCATGAAGTTTATATAGACATTTGAATCATCCTGTCAGCACTAACACAGAGAACCTCTCACCTGATTTTTCTCTTCTTTATCTTGTGGGAGGCCTCCTTGCCCCCTGAGTCTCCCTGCAATCCCAGCCTATCCTTAACTCAGATCTCCTTTGGTAGCTCCTGCTACCCTTCCTGGTTGTCGGTCTCTGGCTCTCTGGTCTTGAGTCACTCATCAGCTAAGCTGGAGCATATCTCCTTGGGAACACACTTGCAGGGGGAGAGAGATGGAAGTGTCTGGTCCAGGTAAAGCCTGAGGCATTATTTCAGTAGTGGTGTCCAACATGCTTGGGGATAATAGATTTGACCAGTGATTCACGAATAGTCAGGAGTTAAAGTTTTTCTCTTCCCCCAGGAAAGGTCACTTTGCCTAATTTCCTTCTTTTTTGGTTGAACTATGCATTGACACATTTATTTTTGCTGCCTCCTGGCTCAATCATTTTTCAATTACAGTTTGTCCCTGCAGTTCTGGCCGAGGGTCAATGTGGGTCTCTTCCTGACCATAGCTCCACATTTATGAAACACTAATTAGGTATTTCCTTTAGCTGCTGTCATAGATTACTTGGTGGGAGAAGTCTGCAGGTGTACACCTAACATGAGCTAAAAGATTGTTCAAATGTCCAGGTAGCAGCTGACTGTGGCAGTTCCAAATCATTCCTACCTCTGACTCTTGGTTCAGGTTGTTCCCCGCACCCAGATTGTCCTCCTTTTTGATCGTGGAGAATACAAATTGTGTCATCTTATTTAAGGCATATAAATATGTGAAAAAAAAATATGTATCTCCTTTCAAATTACCAGGAGTTTACTTTTATTTTTTAGTTTTCAGTGAGTGTAGCAAGAGTACAATGCATCGGCACTCTCACACTCGGAGAGTAGGATTATAAATAGGTACAGCCTTTTGCAGGAAAAAAATATATAATGATACATATCAAGAGTCTTAAAAATACCTCCAAATTTTTGACCAAGTAGTTTCATTTATAGGAATCTTTCCTAATATTACAATCAGAAATGCAAACAATTGTTTATGCACAATAAATTCATTGCAGCATCATTTACAACAGCTGGTACATAATTAATACCTGGAAATAGTTAAGCATATTATAATAATAACCATATTGCACAGCCATTTAAGATGAAATTTATGAAAACATTTTAATGCTGATATTAAGTGAAATGTGCACACCTTCAAATCGTTATGGAGTGTGATCCAAATAGACCATCCCTAGCTGCTGTTTCACAGGATGTTTATAGGAATGCCATAAATAGAAAAGTTCCATTTTTCAGTAAGGTTGAAAAGTTATTATAGTTTGGGAGTGCTGGGTTGCTTGGAAATGCTAATGAACGTGGGCAATCTCCCACAAGCACAAGGCTCAGCTCAGGGTAGGGGGTCACTTTTTCTATCCTGGGCATGACACAAGTTCATCAGTGCTCCAATGATGAACTACAGATGAGCTGGGGGAAAATCTCCTGGAAAGAACCTGTCATGTTGAGGGGGTTCACTGCAGCTGTTGAGTTTTACAATTTTTGAATTGTCCTACTAAAAAATGCTAAGTGTTACGAAAGAGAGCCAGAGGATCATCCTCCATCCAGTTTTGGCAAACATGCAGTTCTGTAGAGTCAGAAGAAGCCTGAGGATTCCACATGTTGGTCACACAAGGGGGATGGGTGCTGTGCGGGTGGTGGTGGAGGCCAGGATGCAGGGCTGCAGAGCACCTCCTAGTTGGCTCTCAGTGTTCTGACAGTGTTCCACAGAGTACTTCCCAGTGGTCAAGGTCACCAGATTGCCACCACTTCCTCCCCACCCTGAGCTGGCCTCTGGGAATATCCCGAGGATGTGAACCATATTCTATTTTACCTCTGCTACCTTGGCTGTCTTTGATTTCAAACACCAAGTTCAGGATTCTTTGGTCTCCTTGGATTGGTGCTTTATTCAAAGGGTTAGTTCTCCTCTCCTCCATCTGCCCTGGGCTCTGTTTTTAGGTCTTTGTGCCACTCTATGCCCTGGGGTCACCCCACCTTAGTCACAGGCCCAACCTAAGAGCCCTGCACCCAGCCCAGGAGCGTGTAAATGAGTTCAGGGCCTCTCACTAAGGGTAACAGGACTTTGAAGAGATCTTCCTGGACCCCTCCTACTTACCTTCTAAAGTCCCCTAAAATATTCATCAGGCTTTATCAGGCTAATGGGCTTCAAAAGGAGCAATTTTCCGAGACATGAGACAGGACAATATAAAAAGAACATTAAGGAAAAAATTCTTATTTCAAAATGAAAGGAGAAAGATCATTTAGCATCCCTGTTGGTGTTATGTATTCATGAGAAACAGCACATTTAATCCAGAGTGAGATGTAGGGAGGGCTTTGATGCCTTCACCTTGGGGTCACCTTCATACAGAACTCATCTGTCTTCCTGCCACAGATGGCAGGGTTGATGAAGACAAGAAGATGCAGATGACAGGCATTTCAGAGGTGGACTCCATAGGGTAGAGCAGATTAGGGGGAGAGGGAGTGTGAAGGAGAGAGTTCCCTGATTCCCCAGGCACTTGCACAGGGATCAGAGAGAGAGCCATACCCTTCTCCAGTCTTGCCACCTTTCCTGCTTCCTGCATCCCTTCCCAAGACACACAATTTTGGTTTCTGTTTTGGATCATGCCCTATGAGTTTAGTTCCTTGAGGTCAGAAATTATGACTCCATCCTAGCCACCCAACATCTCTACCAATCTATTAATGTTGGGTTTGGGTTTCCAGCCTTGAGACCAGGAGTCTTGTATGGAAAAGGTTGTGAGAGGACATGTGTATGACAGGGCTCTGCACCAAGTCCAGACCAATAGGACCCATTTTTGGTTCTTCTCTGCCTCCCCAGGTACACAAAGGTAGGGCTAAATAATCTGTCCATGGTCAATTACCTGTCTGATGATTGGATTCTTGGGTGTTCCCCTTCACCATAGTTGTCCCCATTGCGTTTGATAATAAACTTTTATAACCACAGTGTATGTTAACCATCATGCTCCTTCTTGAGTTCTTTGCCATAAAAACTGTTGACCCCAAAATGTCTCTCCCCCTCTCATAAAGTCCTGTTTGATGTTGCATTCCATATTTTAAGTATTGCCTCTTTCTTTTTATTTAGATTTGTGACAAAGAGTGGCATTACTATGTCATCAATGTGGAGTTTCCTGTTGTTACCTTATATATGGATGGAGCAACATATGAACCATACCTGGTGACCAACGATTGGCCTATTCATCCATCTCATATAGCCATGCAACTTACAGTCGGTGCTTGTTGGCAAGGTAATCCTAATTAGAACCCTTCTCTCTGACCTGTTTGTGAATAGTCAATAAAAGATAGTGATACAAAGGCTGAGCACATGGCTTATGTCTGTAATCGCAGCCTACTGGGAGGCCAAGGTGAATGGATAGCCTGAGCTCAGGAGTTCAAGACCAGCCTGAGAAAAACTAAAAACAGAAAAACTAGCTGGGCATTGTGGCAGGCATCTGTAGTCCCAGCTACTCAGGAGGCTAAGGCAAGAGGATCACTTGAGCCCAAGAGTTTGAGGTTGCTATGATACCATGGCACCTGTAGGATGGTGACAGAGTGAGACTTTGTCTCAGGTTAAAAAAAAAAAAAAAAAAAAGGATACTGATACAAAAAAAGAAAAGCAAGTGGTGTGAGAATTAGGCAAAAAACTTTACTGTCTCTTGCTAATAAAACAGGATGTGTAAGTGTTAATCCGTACACTAACCCTGTGTAATAATAAGCACCTAGCCTAAGACCAGATTTTGCTTTTATGTCACATGAGCAGCTTCATGGTTGCCTCTGAATTGTTAATGTCTTTTATTGTTCTAAAATCTTATCTAGTTTATAGACAAAATGTTGAATGTAGAAACTTGTACTAGAATTCCAAGGTGGAGGCTAGGCCCAGTAGCTTATACCTATGATCAAAGCACTTTGGGAAGGAAGCCAAGCCAGGAGGATCACGTGAGGCAAGGAGTTTGAGTCTACCCTGGGCAACATAGTAAGACCCCATCTCTACAAAAAAATTAAAAATTAGCCTCTTGTGGTGGTGCATGCCCATAGTCCTAGCTATTTAGGTTTTTGTAATCATTTTAAAAATTCAAAATATTAAAGGGCTACAAATATTTTTGCTACATGGCTTAAGTCAGGGCTAGAAGAGCACCCATCACCCAAATAGCATCCATTGTACCTGTTAGGTAAGTCTTTGCTCCCCCTACCCCACCGCTTAATTTTCAATAACTTTGACTTCCCTCTATACACTTCTGTGTTCATCAATTAGTTCCAATTTATTAGAGAGTACATGTGGTGATTTCTTTTTTCCAGTCTTGAGATACTTCACTTAGGGTAGTTCCTTCTTTTTTTTTTTTTGGCAGTTTTTGGCCAGGGCTGGGTTTGAACCTACCACCTCCAGCATATGGAGCCAGCACCCTACTCCTTTGAGTCATAGGCACCGCCCAAGGGTAGTTCCTTTTTATTTGCTTCAAAAGGCATTAATTCATCCTTTTTATGGCTGAGTATTACTCCATGGTTTATATAGGCCACATTTTCTTAATCACTCATTGATGGGCACTTGAATTGATTCCAGATCTTTGAATTGTGCTGCAATAAATATTCAAACACAGATGTCTTTTTGACAAAATTATTTATTTTCCTTTGTGTAGATACCCAGTGATGGGATTTCCTAAACTTTAATTTTTTTTAATCGAGAGTGATACTTAACCTCATAGATTTCCTAGGAAGACTAAATACTGGGCACATCAAGTAAGCTTGACATGTTTGGCTTAAATGATTATACAAATTTTGAAATATATGTTTGTTCCCCCTTCCATACCCTTCTCTGATTTTCTCGCTAACACCAACATTACAGACAGTCTGCAAGACCTTCTATGTCTTACTCGAGCACCCTCAAGCTTCTATGGTCCTGGACTTCCTGGGGCTCCTTGCATGCATTCTTTTCTCTCCCCTTCCCCAGGACTAATACCTGGCCCACGGACATAGACACTGCTTACACAGGTCTCTCAATGATCAGAAAAAAGGTCAATGAAGCTGGAAAATAATCAGCGAAAAGATAAGTTAGAAGATGAGCCATAGAGAAGATTTGGTATTTTCCCTAACAGGAATAAGAACCCATTGGTAAATTTTCAGCAAAGGAAAAAAAACACTCTAAATTTTTTTAAATTGAACTTTATTCTAATCCCAAACCTAGCAGAAGAAAAGAAATTACTAAAATTAGATCAGAAGTAAATGAAATCCAGGAAAAAAAATATTAGGAAGATTAATGAAACAAAAGATTGGTTCTTTGAAAAGATAAATAAAATTGATAAACCTTTGGCCAGAGTAGCTAGAAACAGAAAAACAAGATCTCTAATAACCTGAATCAGAAATGAAAAGGGGGAAATAACAATAGATGCCACAGAGATACAAAAGATCATCACTGATTACTACAAAATATTCTATGCCCAGAAATTTGAAAATGTAGAGGAAACATATCAATACCTGGAATCACACAACCTCACTAGACTTAACCGGAATGAATTAGATCTCATGATCACATCAGTATTAACCACTAAAAATGCAACAATAAAAAAGCTTCCAACTAAAAATAATCCTGGACAAGATGGTTTTACAACAGAATTCTACCAACCTTTCAAAGACCTCATACCTATATTGCAAAACCTGTTCCAAAACATTGAGAAGGAAGAAACCTTCCCCAAATCTTCCATGAAGCTAATATCACCCTGATCCCAAAACCAGGTAAGGACCCAATCAAAAAAAAAAAAACTATAGACCAATATTATTAATGAATATCAATGGAAAAATACTCAATATAATCCTAGTAAATAGAATACAGTTATGCATTTTTAAAAATTGTGCATAATGATCAAGTAGGCTTTATCCCAAGGATGCAAGGCTAGTTCAACATATACCAATGTAATTCACTACATAAATAGGGGTAAAAGCAAAGACCATATGATCCTCTCAATAGATATATAAAGCATTCAACAAAATTCAGGATCCTTTTCTGATAAGAATGTTTAAGAAAATAGGCATAGATAGAATATTTCTTAAACTGACAGAAGTCATCTATAATAAACCCACAGCCAACATCATAGCAAATGGGGTAAAACTGAAAATATTTTCACTTAGAACTAGAACCAGATAAGGATGTCTACTATTGCCATTGCTGTTCAAAATACCAGACAAGAAAAGGAAATCAAGGGTATCCAAAGGAGGACAAAGGAGGTCAAGCATTCACTCCTTGCTCATGATATGATCTTATACTTAGAAAATCCCAGGGATTCAACTATGAGAATCCTGGAAGTGATCAAGAAATACAGTAATATCTCAGGATATAAAATCAATATCCACAAATCAGTAGCCTTCATATACACCAACAACAGTCCAACTGAGAATCAAATCAAAGACATAATTCCCTTCACAGTAGCTTCAGAGAAAATGAAAGTATCTGGGAATATATACGTAACAAATAATGTGAACAATCTCTATAGAGATATCTATGAATCTTGAGGAAAAAACAGCAGATATTAACAAATGGAAGAGCATACCATGTTCATGGTTGGAAAGGATCAATATTATAAAAATGTCCATACTACCCAAAGCAATCTACAGAGTGAATGCAATCCCCATCAAAGCACCAATGTCACACTTTGAAGAACCTGAAAAAATAGTACTTTGTTTCACATGGAACCAGAAAAGAACCCAAATAACCAATGCAATTCTAAGAAATAAAAACAAATCTAGAGGCATCAAATTATCAGACTTCAGGTTATACTACAAATTTACTGTGATCAAAACAGCATGCCACTGGCACAGAAAGAGAGACATAGATCTGTGGAATAGAGTAGGGAACCTAGAAATGAAACCAGCTGCACATTGCTGTCTAATTTTTAATAAACAAAAACATACACTGGAGAGACTGCAAACTAACACAACCCATTCGGAAGGAAGTGTGACGACTTCTCAAAGAACTAAAATTAGACCTCCCATGTGATCCTGCAATGCCATTTCTGGGCATCTACTCAAAAGAAAAAAAAATCATTTTATCATAAAGACATCTGCACTAGACTGTTTACTGCAGCTTAATTTACAACCACCAAAATGTGGAAACAGCCTAAATGCCCATCAATCCAAGAATGGATTAACAAGCTATCGTACATGTATACCATGGAATACTATTCAGCAATAAAGAAAAAATGAGACTTTACATCTTTTGTACTAACCTGGATGGAGATGGAACAATTTCATGCTTAGTAAAGCATGACAAGAATGGAGAACCAAGAGTTCAGTGTGCTCAATTCTAATATGAAGACAGTAGATGACCTAGTACCCCGTGGGAGTGGGGGAATGAGGGAGCAGGAAGAGGGGAGACTCATGAGGGATAAAAGATTTAAATCTAAGACACAAAACAATAAAAAGCCTAAAAGAAAGTATAGGAAAACTCTTCCTGATATTGGCTTGGGCAAGATTTTTATGAAGAAGACTCCACTGGCAATTGCAGCAACAACTAAAATAAATAAATGGAACCTCATCAAGTTAAAATGCTGCTGCACAGCTAAGGACACAACAATAAAGCAAATAGACAAACTTCAGAATGGGAGAAGATAGTCACATGTTATAAATCTGACAAAAGGCTAATAACAAGAATCTGTTAAAAAAAAACCTTGAAGTAAACAATAAGAAAATAGCAAACAACCCCATTTATCAGTGTGCAAGAGCCATGAACAAGAGAACCTCCTCCCAAGAAGACAAATGGCCAAGAAATGCATGAAAAAATATTCATCATCCCTAATTATTATAAAAATGGAAATCAAAATTATGTGTGACTCCTGATGTTACCCAATGCCAGTTAGAGCAGTCTACATCACCAAGTCCCAAAATCACAGATGTGGCATGGGTGTGGAGAGAAGGGAACACTGATACACTGGATAGTGGGGTTGCAAACGAATACTTCCCTTTTGGAAGGAAGTATGGAGAATCCGTAAAGAACTAAAAGTCGACCTTCCGTTTTATCCTGCAATCCTATTACTAGGTATTTACCCAGAAGAAAAAAACTCATTTTACCATAAGGACATTTACATTAGAATGCTCATCACAGCTCAATTCACAGTCATCAGGATGTGGAAACAACCCAACACCCGTCAACTCACGAATGTATAAATAATCTACAGTATATGTGGACCATGGGATACTACTCAGCAATAAAGAAAAATGGAGACTTTGCATCTCATATATTACCTGGATGGATTTGGAGAAAATCATCCTAAGTATCACAAGAATGGAAAAGCAAGCATCCGATGTGCTCAGTACTAATATGAATAGATGAACAGCTACATGGGCACACAGAGAAAAACACAATTAAATTCAAGAAGGCCAGGAGGGGAAAGGGAGAGTGTCTGGTAAGCTCTCCCCTAACAGGCACAATGTAGGGGTAAATGGCACACATCCTGGGTGAAGGGCTCAGCTACAATTTGGGCTTTACCTAACAAAAGTAACCTAACCATATGTACCCTTAGGTTAACCTGAAATTAAATAAATAAACAAAATTGAGCTTTATGGAATTTGTAAGGAAAGTAACAGCATGTACGGTGGCAGGGAAGCTTGGCAGAGGCACACTGGTGGTTCCCCATCACCAGAATGTGTGTGAACCAGGAGTGGAGAAGAGTCTGGGAAAAGGAGTTGAAACTAAACCTGAAACACCACAGTGCCTGGTAAAGAGACTTGGATTCCCATAAATACTTATATCCTCCTTGAAGCCACGTTTTTGTCTTTTTCAATAGCACACAGTGCTGTGAAATTAATAGCCTATAATGCAGCCCTCATCTCCGCATGTTTCCAAGCCTCTGAAGTCTGTGCATATGCATAGGATAGCTCTCTGTGTGAACCTCTAATTGGCCTCGGCCTTGCAATTGTTGGGGGGAGGGGGGAGTAGTTCAGGTGCCTTTGAGGTTGGCAAGGGAACTAGTTCCCATTTGTGAAATTTCCAATCAGGATTTAACAATGGAAATAGAAAATGATTTGATAGCAGCTGCTTGTTGGAATCTCCTGGTAACTGGCTCCAGCACAGTTGCTGGGAAGTGTTCTGCAGCCCCAATTAGCCCACTGTGGCCCGTTAGCCAATTTGAAAGCCGAAGTAATCAGTGGAACCTCATTTCCATTGGTATTTTTTCCAGCAATTAAAAAAATGAGACTTCATTTACACTTAAGAAATGTTTCCAGTAAGAGCTAAAGCATGTGGTGTCTCTTAATTGTAAGGAAGAGCTTTTGCAGTCAGGATGGGCCTTGCATCACAAAACAGTTCTCCCCCTCTGCGTGGCCATGGCCCAGCACTCTCAGGATGGAATCAGACCCTCTTTTCATAGCTGAGCTCGCTCTGTGCTCAGATTGTGCCATTTTTTGGCACATACCAGGTTCCTTATTTCTCTATGGATCACAACAAAGGAGAAAATCATTTAAAAGACTAATTTGTCTAACTTGGAGATTTTTTCCTATTCTTGAGATACTTTATTAAGAAGAATGTGTTTCAACTCCATTCAGGTAAACATAAAAGATGTAAAATCTCCATCTTTTCCTATGGCTGAATAGTATTCCATGGCACACATATGGAATATGTTTGTTAAGCCATTCATGGATCAGCAAAACGCCCATTGATGGGCATTTGAGTTGCTTCCACAGCTTGGCAATTATGAATTGAGCTTTAATACACCTTCTATTGAAAATGTCTCTGTGGTAAAATGATTTTGTTCTTCTGGGTAGGTACCTAGTGGAGGAATTGTGATCAAATGGAAGGTCGACTTTTAGTTCTTTAAGTTCTAAAGAACTTAAGTTCTTCCGTACTTCTTTCCATAAAGGTTGTATTAGTTTGCAGTCCCACCAGCAGTGAAGTGTTCCCTTCTGTCCACATCCATGCCAGCATCTACAGATTTGGGACTTTGTGATGTGGGCTAATCTCACTGGAGTTAGGTGATATCTCAGAATGGTTTTGATTTGCATTTCTCTGATGATTAGAAATGAAAGCATTTTTTCATGCGTTTTTTGGTCCATGTGTCTGTCTTCTTGGGAGAATGTTCTGTTCAAGTCTCTCACCCACCTATAAATAAGGTTGTTTGCTCTTTTCTTATTAATTTGAGTTCTCTGTAGATTCAAGTATCTTCATATTAATTTGAAATAAAAAGACTAATTTTTCCTTTTCCTCATGTATCCTACTCATCCATTTGTAAGAACAAAAATGCAAGTGCTACTTAGAAGCTGTATACTCACATCCACTTTGCCCTCGACCTCTGTGTAAACTGAGCCTAATCACCCAGGTACTGTGACCCAACTATGTAAAAAGCTGGGTTGTGCCAAACTGGTGCCTTGGGGACTCCCTGGGTTCCCAGAGGGGCTGCAGCATGTGGTAGTCCAGGGCACCTCTCCCATGCTACAAACCAGAGCAGCTCTGTTTTGCGTGTCTCACATCTGGACATCTGGGAAGGAGTTATTTTGAAGATGTTTGAAAAAGCATAGTTCTAGGCACTTGCTCAAGAAGCCAGAACTCTGCTCCTGACCTGATCCCCATCTATTCTTGGTGGAGCCCATCTCAGGTTTTGGTACCTGCGATTCCATCCCTAGCGATTGTCTCACCCCAGTCTCTGCCAGGGGACTCTCCTCTGTGGTTTCAGATATTGGCCACCCCAGAGTGTCCAGGCTTGCCACTCCTAACTGTGGCATCCCCCTGATTTTGGGTGAAGAAGGCTTTTGACACTGGATCCTGGTCTTGCTTAGTCCCACCCTTAACTGAACAAATAAGGTGGCAGGAAGTAGAAAAGAAGATGCCCCTAAAAATTAGAGCCTTTTAAGGGGCAGATCCAGAACCTTATTGTAGCTTTTGAGAGGAGCCAAAACAAAGAATGAGAATGGCCACAAAGGAATGCAAAGGCAGGAATAACCCCTAGGAGTTGCAGTAAGCAAGAACATATGACCTCAGGTACAGGGGACTGGGAGCCTCATGTTGGTGCGGAGATCGGTTGCACCTTTTCAGGTCGTTTTTTTCTGCCAGACAATAGCATGAGCACAGAGACTTGGCCATTTAATAAGTGTGGCCTAATTTAGTACAAATTTCTCTTAATAAAGTCTGTGTTGAAATTATCTTGCATCCCTAGGGTTTCTGCAGCTGGAAGAAAGAGGCACGTACTAGCAGTGTCTGCCTTACATTCAGGTCGCATTTCCCAAGGAGTTCTTCATAAAGCTCCAGTTTCATAGGATGATCCTTCCACAAAGAGGCCAAGGTCAAGTTTGGGAAACACAGCATCAGTCATTTCTATACCATCACATTAGAGAGTCACAATGCATTTAGCTTGTTAAAAGCTTTCAAAAGCACTCCAGTAAAGCAATTTGTTTAACATTACTTACCCCTGTGTTAACCAATCTTATTTAACCACAGAACTTACTCTGTGAAAAGTGTTCCAGGGGTATCCTTTGGGAAACATCCTGCTGGGCTTATTCATGCAAGTTTCCATCTCCTACTGGGTAGGGAGTCTGCAGGGGGTGAGGGCTGTCTGGTCTGTCAGATCCTCAGATCCTCTGATGTCCCTGACTTCAGGACCTAGAGAAGGTTGATAATTAATGTTTGTTCAATCACATACCATTTTTGAGGCTGTTTTGACAAAAGCATATGGCTCGTGATCTGATATATACACAGAGATGACTAACAGAATGTCTCTTAGCAATGTCTATATTTAAAGATCAAGAAAGGGTTGTTCTAGGCCCTGGAGCTAATTTGACAGGGAGATGCATGTGGTTTGAAGATGATGCAGATGAAATCAGGTTTAAAGTTCAGTGATTCATGTCTGGAAAGACAGTATAGCTAAGTTATAATTATAGTTTTAAATCATACTTTGACGATATTAGAAAATTTGATGGGGGTCTAAAAGCCAAAACAGTATCTCTGGGAGACACGTGGCAGGAGGGAGGGAGAGCCCACTAAAAAGAGGGGTGGAGAAAACTGCCCATGTACCTCTGGCGTCTGCCTGCACAGTGACCAGCTACCATATCTGAGTTGTTGGTGTGCCCTAGGCACACTGCTGAACACTTCACACACACTCTCCTTTAGTCCTCACGGCAACCCAAGGGCATAAGTATGAGCCCCACTGCGCTGCTGATGAAACTAGTACTTAGAGAAGATGGGAACCTAGTTGCAGGTCACATGACGCCTGAACTTGAATGCAGGTCTGTGCCACAAGAGCCCTCACCCTAAAGTTTGCTGCTGGACCACCACAGCCATGTAAGGAAGACCAGAGCGTTCCAGAATCTAGGGTCAAATGCCAACCCCATTGGCATTTTGTCAGAGATTGGACAAAGTCAAGCTGAGGCCTAAAAACAACTACAGGCCAATTAGGCCTCATGGATTAGTGGGGTGAGGACTGAATTTGGAGCCAATAGAGGAAAATTCCAGAACCTTCCCAGTGCTGCTTATCTACTTCAGGTCTTTGAAGATAGCATCTTCCTCTCTCAGGCCCTCAAGTCCTTCATCTAGAGAAGGAAGATGATATTCTGAGTGACATATGAGGGTCCTTCCCTCTCCTTGAATTTAGGTCCCTGACCCCGGAGTGATCCCTGAGTTGTACATTTTGCTCACTATAATGTCATATAAACAATTGTTGGAAGGGCAGGAGAGATGGAATCATAAAGATAAAAGGGTTGAAAAAGGCTGCTGGTTGAGAGTGTGTATGGTTAGCCACAGTGATAGGTCATCTGTCTCTACAAGTCACCAGTAGCTGCATGAATCTGTCCCCTGGGATTGTGTGGACAGGTTTTAAAGCTGCAGCTTATGGGGGTCGATTACATACTTCACTCAGTCTTTGTGTTCCATGAATGTCTCCATCACTGAAAATAGGAAACGAAAGAACGCGAGATTTCAGATGGTCTCATCATTAGCATTGCTCCAGACTGATACCTGAGCATCCATGAAATTGTGTTCTTCCAGGGGTGTACCCATGAACCAGCCATGCATAGGGCAGCATCCCACTCAAGCAAGAGGGTATGTGGCCCCATGCCTTTCCACGTGTTTCTCAGATGAAATAGCCGTGGGAGTGACGGCAGGAAAGACCAGCAGCATCCTGGATACACTTTGCACGGGAAAGAGACTTAGTATACTCATACTACATAGATATTTAACCACAAAATATATTTACAGGAAAGTGGACATTGCTGATTTCAGCTGTGTTTGTAGTGAATGAGCCCCACCTTTCAGATATGGGGAGCTAGTGGGAAGTAGATACAGCTCCTCATTCCCAGTGCAAACTCTGACTCAGAATCAGACAGGCTTTGTTAAATTATGTTTGCCAAATACAACTATTCTTTAAGGCAACCCTGTTTTCTAGCAGACTTGCCACCAGCCACTGGGAGTTGCTGCAGAAGCCAGTCTATATCCAGACCCCAGTATAATTTGACCACACCCTCACCCTCTCATACTGAGTTAGTCCCAACCCACACCTCTCCAGAAAAGTTCCCTTGAACCTCCCCAGCTGCATCATATTGTCTGATGTGCAGGACAAAGACTGGGAGCAAGCAGGATCAGTGCTTGAACCCCAGCTTTGCTGATTTCTGGCTGTGTGACTTTGATGAAGACACGTAGCCTTGAAAAAGGAATTATAGGTGTAGCAGGTAAGAATCTCTATTCACAAGCAAAAAAATAAAAATTATGTCCATTCTTATTTCATTTAAAGCCCCCTTTCCACCTGTGTGGAGGACACTTAGCCTCTGCTAATTTAATTAATACAATTCTTCCATTTCCTTAGGGTGCCAGGGTATTTTTTGTTGGGGGGGGGCGTGCTCCAGGCATCTTTCCATATGGGCATTCACTGAAATGGTGCTCACCCATTCTGATCCTTAGTCATTGATGGTTCTTTAAAGCTGGCAGCTGTCTTGATATTGCCTTGCCTAACTTAGGGGCACATGAATCTTTCTCTCATGCATTCTCTACTGGAGCTTTGCAGCCCATTGGCAGCTGCACCAGGCTAACACCCTCTATAGGCATCTCACACTTCTGCCAGGGCACAGCCCAGAAGGGGGGCTCTCCTGATACCTTCCCTCTGCACTTCTGTTATTTTATCTCTCTCTACCTCCTCCCTGCCAATACCACATCCACTCCCATGTCTGAAGTATCATTTCCAATTTGGGGAGGAAGCCAGATTCTCTTCCTCTATTTTCTCCTAAGACTTGATCAGGCTATTCCCAGATATTGACCATCCTCCTAAGGGTTTAGGCTTCTAGAAGCCACATTAGGGTAGAGATTCAGCAGTAGATCCTTCTACTGCTCTCCCTGCCATGACTCTCCCTCAAGCCAGGAGTGTGTTTGAATATAAGATAATATGGGAGAAATACTAGGGAAAAATAATAATAATAAAAAAACAGAGGCTAAGACATCAAAAATACCACCCCTCTATTAAGGACTAAATAAAATAGCATATGAAAGAAAATGCCATGTTTGAAGGACCTAATAAATGATGGTTATTTTTCTTCTCTTACCTATTGGACACATTGTCTACACTACATGTTTGGAAATTAATCACGTCACACCTTAGAACATACGTTATACGGACAATTTACTCTTAGATTTTTATTGTACTTTCACAGCATCTGTACTTTGTTATCCAACTAAATTTAAGTTCCTGAAGAGCAGGACCCACATCTTAAATTAAGCAAATCTAATAAAAGCCTAGGCACATAGCAACCACTTTAAAAATATGAATCCAAAGTTGTGTCCACAGATATTTAAAGAAGATTCTTGATGGATGAAATCAGGTTATTTTGTTTCTTAAAGTGATTCACAAGCATGTTTATGCCTAAATTGTAACTAACAAGAACTGTGAGGTTCATGAAGATATCCAAGATATTTAAAAGAAAGAGACGTCCAGTGTGTCTACTATTTTTTTTTAAAATCCTACATCACAACTGTCCCTGAGTACAAACTCATTTCAAGTTTTATGCCAGCCTCCTATTGCAAAATGCTAATTGAATCAATTTCCTGGAGCCTCATCACTAATAAATAGAGTGCATCACAAAGCTGGAATTCTTGAGTCCAAAACACAAAACATGAGTGTATTTTGCTAAGAAAAACAGCATGGAGGGAACTGTCTCAGCATCCAATACAGTCACAAAGTTTGGCCTTGGAGGCTAAAGCTGCTGAGTGGGCTGTCGAGGAGGGCTGGGGGATGGGTCCCAGTGGGATTTCTCCAAGCCTCACTGTGGACCAGGCTGACTGGCCACCAGGGCACCCAGCTTGTCCTGTGTATGGACTGATGTCGGAACTCATTTTACTACTTCCAACCCATGCAGCTTTAGGCACTTACTTCCCCTTTCTAAGCCAAAGTTTACTCATGGGTAACCATAGAATGAGTATCTACCTCTCAGAGACCTTATGAAGATCCAGTGAGATGACATATGTTAAGGATGTCCCATGGTGTTAGGGACATATTAATGCCCAGTATGTGACAGTAGTTGTTGGATCTGCTGCTCCAAGGAGGGGAAGAGGCAGGAAGGAGATGGCCAACTGGATGCCCTGGGAAGTAGCAGCTCTACCATTCACCCCCAGGCTCACACCTTCCTCCCTTGTGGGTCAATAAAGAGGCCCCTTTGCTAGGTCAGGGACCTGCTCATGGCTTGGAGGAAGTCTTTTATCCATGGAGGCTTTGAGGATCTTAATCAGAAGGTCCCAATCAGCTCCCCCATAGCCATGGCCATCTCAGGTCATTCCTCGAAACTAAATCTGTTTAGAGTTTCCGGTGAATCAAACACTTCAAAAGAAACTTCTCCTTTCATTTCCAAAGCTGTGGGTGGCAAGTAACAATACTGTGGGTCAAAATGGCTCAAACTGTGAAGACAGATGAGTGGCTCCTCCCGCTAAGGATGTTGTGAGGCAGAGCAGGGAGGGTCCACTCAGGGCTCTGCCCTGCCCTGCTGGGATTCTCCTGGTACTACCCTTATCCATGAAGTCCCCAGTCTTCTGGCAAGATAGCTGTAGCAGCTTACGCAACAGTCTCCAGGGAAAGAAAGAGTTGGTTGCAGAAACTTTTGAAAGAGAAAAATGGAAGTTTTTGATGCAGAAGCTGACAGTCAACTTCTCATGATACTGGCCTAAATTTGGTCTCACAATTATTCTTTAGACCAATCCCTATGGTTTACTGAATGGCAGGTGCAGACTGGCTTCATCCCGGGTCCCAGGTCCATCTCTGAACCAATCACTGGTGCGGTAGAGGTGGGATAACCTAATTAGCTTAAATTAAAGAGCATTTATCCCTAGAGCATGAGTCAACCCCCAAACCTCCAGGCTATCTCGGTAAAAGAGAAGGAGTGAGATGAATATGAGGAAGACAACCACAGTGCTCACCCCCCTACTGGTATTTGACTCCATCTCCTTCAGTTCAGCAAGCACTTATGTCTGCTGTGTGCTGGGCAGGAGGCGGGGTGCAGGATGCCAAGGGACCATAAGAGGCCCAGTGTCGTTGAGAGGAATAAAGG
The DNA here is from genome assembly GCA_963574575.1 of Galagoides demidoff. Classification (NCBI taxonomy): domain Eukaryota; kingdom Metazoa; phylum Chordata; class Mammalia; order Primates; family Galagidae; genus Galagoides; species Galagoides demidoff. Next base: position 19,371 of record CAUYQV010000813.1, read on the forward strand.
AGCTGACTTGGGCCAAGTGCCAGCTGCAGCACTCAGCCCCTAACACTTGCTCAGGATTGTCTTCATTAAAATGAATAATGCATGAGTGATCCCTGCCATCTAGGAGGAGAAACTCAAACTAATAAATTATAGCAGTGTGAGCAGAGTAGCAAGAGTAAGCCTGCGGGCGGCACAAAGCGTAGAGATCACAAGAGGAGTGTGCAAGAGGCCCAAGCGTAAGCAGCTTATAGCTCGGTGGTTCTTAACCTTGACTTCACATTTGATTCACCTAAGAAGCTTTTAAAAGCCACCATACCAATTAGTTCAGAATCCCTCAGGGTGAGACCCAGCACCAGGCATCATCTTGTCTTTCCAAAGACCTCCAGATGATTAAACTGTGTAGCCAAGGCTAAGAACCACCATTTAAAGCTATTGAGGACATAAAACACACACATGTAAACCATTAGCTAACAACACCAGGCAGTGAAGGGCACGTTAAAATGAACTGTCAGTGCTCCAAGGCTCATGTCAAGAAGAGCCTGGTGGGCAGGGGCTCTTGGAGGGTTTCCATGAGCAGCAGGGGATAGAGCTTTAAAAGGGCCTTTAAAGAATTGTAAGATTTTCCTGTTTTGAGCAATTTGGGGGCAGTGTCTCAGCATGAGGAGGAAAGGATGCAAGCAAATGTATGTGGGCAAACATGGAAGGTCTACCTGTCTGGATCTAATCAGGAGAGAGAAACCACACAGTAATCTCAACAGAAAAACATAAACAATTCTTAACTCTAATGGTAGATGGCAGTAACAAAGGATTAGTGAGTAAGAAGTAAAGAGATCTCTGAAGAACGGTGGAATAGTGTATATCAGAAGTGTCTACTACCCCAGGGCTGAGATAGAGAACCCAGGGGACAGCCTGCCTGCCCCAAGATGAGGTCCAGATTTTGTCGGCACAGCACACCACACAGAATGGCAGAGAAGTTGTGATGTCACTGGTTGGAAATATGCCCTCTGGAGAGCTAGAGATGCCATTCACAGGGAGGAGTGTCACTGAGCACACTCTGTTACCAAACCCCTGGCAGCACAGAATTCCCGGGAAGCTGCCAGCTGTGCATTGTAGCACCAGGCACTGGGGAGCTGCAGTAGCTGCTAAGAAAGCCCAGGGGAAGCTGGAGGCAAAGCCCAGAAGTCCTATGGATTGGTGAGTAAGAAGTAAAGAGAACTCTAAAGAACAATGGAATAGTGTGTCCTACAAGCAACCAGGGGCTCAGAGAGCCTGTGAAACCCTGGGGAACTAGCAAAACTGGAATTCCACCCAGGTCCATCTTTCCCATGCATTCTGCATCCTCTCTGAACAGAGTAGCGTAAGATCCAGGTTGATCTATGGAAGTTTCACATAGATAGATGGAAACAGCCTATGCTCAGTAGTCAGTGGAAAAGGCCCCTGGGGAAGGCTTGATTCGGAGAAAGGGGGCGGGGATGGCTTTCAGGCTGGTTTTGCAACATGAGTGCTTTGAACTTTTGCACATGGGTAAGAGAAGACCCAGCCTCCCATGGGACTCAGCACAACCAGTAGAGAGAACAGCAGAGAGCAGGAAGCAGGCAGTGAGGGGAAAGTCAAAAGCAGGAGAGGGTCGGGGAAGTATTTACATGCCAAAGCTTTTGCATTTGAGCAGGTATGAAATCCACACATTGAGAAAAAGCCAGAGCCCGTAAGTGTCATGTTTCTAGGATTGTTCGATTGCATGCCAAGCTCTCAGTGAAATGTAGGGAAGCAAATGCCAGCTATGAATTCAGACAGACCGGAAGTAGAGTTCCAGCTTCAGTGTTCAGCTGTGTGTCCTGGGGCAAGAACCTTAACCTTTGTGAACCTCAGGGCTCTTCACCCCAAGACTGAACACAATAATACCTTCCTTGCAGGCTTGTTCAGATGAAGTCCCTGGCAGAGAGACTAGTGCACAGCAGGCCTTTATGCAGTGACAGCTTCCTTCTCACTCCTGTGTTTACTCTGCAGACTCCTCCTATCTCCTAAGATAGTATGCCCGTGAGAATAACTTTTAAGTTCAAAATGTCAGGACTCCTCAATCTGGTACAGCCAGGGCATTCCAGGTGTTAGCAGCATATAATATCAACTTGTTGAGATTCTGGCTCCTGCACTCACCAGGCAGAAAGAAAAGCTCAAATTTGGGGGATACATAGTCAAGGTGTCTTCAGCAACATGGCCAGATGGTGCCTTGAGGTGGTGTGTTTCCTACCCAGGCTTCACAATGACCTTGCTGATTTTTCTTTCAGGAGGAGAAGTCACCAAACCTCGGTTTGCTCAATTCTTTCATGGCAGCCTGGCCAGTCTCACCATCCGCCCTGGAAAAATGGAAAGCCAGAAGGTGATATCCTGCTTGCAGGCCTGCAAGGAAGGACTGGATGTTAATTCCTTGGAAAGCCTTGGCCAAGGAATAAAGGTAAGGAAGCAGCTGGCATTATACCTAAGAAGACATTGACTTGTGAGGCTGGGGCTGCCCCATGCCAGCACACATCAAGAAATAGAACATGGCTGGGCACGGTGGCTCACACCTATAATCCTAGCACTCTGGGAGGCCAAGGCAGGTGGATTGCCTGAGCTCACAGGTTCGGACCAGCCTGAGCCAGATCAAAACCTCGTCTCTAAAAATAACTGGGCATTATGGTGGGCCCCTATAGTCCCAACTGCTTGGGAAGCTAAGGCAAGAGAATCACTTGAGTCCAAGAATTTGAGGTTGCTCTGAGCTATGACACCACAGCATTCGACCAAGGGTGAGAAACTAAGACTCTGTCTCAAAAAAAAAAAAAGAAAGAAAGAAAGAAAGAAAAAGAAAAGAAATAGAACAGGGGTGTCCAACCTTTTTTCTTTTTTTGCCACATATTGGAAGAATAAGAATTTTCTTAGACTGCATGTTAAATCCATAAACACTAATAAAAGCTGATTAGCAAAGAAAAAAA
>CAUYQV010000815.1:0-22980 GCA_963574575.1 Galagoides demidoff
CGAAGAGCTGGGGAGACTGAAGTTAGAAAAATAGTCCCTTCCCAGGATCAAATCTAATAGAGCACAGAGACATATATTCAAGTTACTATGTTAGGAAGCAAAATGGGTAAGTCCCATAAGAAAGGCAAAGAGCTGCAGAGAGGGGAATGAACAAAGGATACCCAATTCACCTCGCTGAAGACCGCTCTGGAAAATATCCAAGTGAACCATAATTAGATCCCAGATTGAGCCAAAGGTATTTGTTCCAGCTAAGTCATGTCTCCTGACACTCAGGGTGCCCCCTACCACCCCCTGGTTAACACGTGGTTTGAGGGTAATAACAGCTTCCTCTGAATACACTGTGACTCCTGGCATCCCTTATGTTAAGCCTCAGCACAAAGAATGTGATTTGCCCCAGAGCTATATAGTTCATCCTTTCCTAACTCTTTAATTCTCACAGATGAAGGAACAAGATATGTCAGACCTCTGCGACCACCCAGAGGGACTGGGAGGAAATGCAATTATCATCATGGGAAAGCATTCTTCAAGGACTTATCCTGTGGTATTTCAAATTTGCTAACATATCTAAAAGAAGAACAGTTGGATATCAGGGGGTCACTAGCCACTGAAAGTTACTCTAAACTACTCAAGTTCTGAGAATATTGCCATTTATTATTTGGTGACTTGTCAAAGTATTATTTTCATTTCACTAATAAATACTGTAAATGTCAAAATAAAAAATACTCTAAGTTCTGGAACTTGTCTTATCTAAATCTATATGATCTGGAAATATTTAGCAAGGGAATGCTGTAATACAAAACAGATATGAAAGGGTCCTGAGGAAAGCCCTGGGGAAATGCCAAACTATTAATTACATGTTAAACTGAAAGTCCCTTTAACAGCAATTGCCTATGCTGCAAAGAACAAAGCCAAATGTATTCCAGGGAAAGGAGAAGTCCAAGTTCTTGGGCTCTTTTGAGTAAAGGCCCTTTAAAGATAAAATTGTGCTGGGTATTTGAATTTTGTTTGGATTATGTGGAGAGGGGAAAGGGGATTTTAAATTTTTGTTTCTCAGATTTAAATAAAAAATAATTGATTTTCTTTTACTGTACTTATGAACCCAAACAAAAAATAAATAAATAAATAAAGGTTATCTGAGCTGGACACCATAGCTCAGTGGATAGAGCACTAACCCCCCCCACACACACACATCAGCAATGCAATGGTGGGTTCAAACCTCACCTGGACCTGATTAACAACAAAAAAAAAAAAAAAAAAAAAAACCAGAAAGATTATCTGACAAAAGCTCCTCCAAACTGGACATTTACTTTCCAGCAAGACTCTCACTTCCTACAAATCTGTCTAGAAGCTCTCTTCTGACATGAAATCAATGTCATATTAAAATATTTTTATTTAAAATCTAAAAAAAGCAGAAAAAAATAATAACATGCTATGAACATTTAGAAAGTCACCCACATATACATTTCATGGATAAATGGTTCACATTTTGTGAGGATATCAGTGTTAATGTAGAGTTTGTAACCATGTGATATATGTCCTTTGAATTATTTTGCAGAAGAGAGGCTAGATAATTATTAAGCAACAACACTGATGATGCAGGTTAATTTAGTCAAATTCAGAATGAAAATGACTGTGACCTGCATACAGAGGGCACAGTTTGACCCAGTTTACAAATGGATCATAAAAAGATCTCAACCTCCCACATAAAAGCCCCTCAACTTACCTGCACCACCCCAGCTCAGTTCTGCACTTTTCCAAAAGCCATAACCACCCACAGTGACACATCCCCGGGCACCGGCATAGGCCCCATAACTACCAGTACACAATAGCACACTGTACCAGGCCTCTAAAGCCTGTTTTTAGGTTTATCTTTTATTTACGTGCTGAATTGACCTGCAGCCTTCTCGGAGAGGCCAGTAGGAACTCATTTCTGAAGCTGGTGCAATTCCTGTTTTTCCTTTGGCTTTTGCCATTTAAATCTGGGTGTCTGCCCATGAGTCCCTGGTAGCCAGCTGGCTTGCGGGTACCTGCCTGGCACAAACTACTTGCCCTTTTATTCCATGCTACCTGGTCTCTTCCTGCCACAAGGAGGTTTTCCCAGAGCGGATGAAAGGTATTTCACACAGGATGAACAAGTATTTGTGTTGTGTTTTGCCACTGAGTCTCTTTAATGCTCTCCCAGGCAGATGCAACAGAGCTCTTCTAAACACTCGGAAAGGATGTGAAACCAGGGGAGTTTCTGGTCAGTTACTGCATTGCCTGGATTACAGCACTGATAAATTTTATTGTGTGAGATTTTTTTAGATCCCTCCAAAAAATGTTTCTGCCAAATATGGATGTAAATAAATATAGATATAGATATAGATAGTATATATATATATATATAACCTGTAGTTCAATATTAGTAATAAAACAAGAATTCCTTAGTGTGTAAGATATTGTTGAAAACACTTTTCAGACTCCTCCAGCTCCTCCAGTACTGGTGAAATGTAAATGATTGCTTTTATGTTAAGATTAATTTTTTAATTAAATCACAGCTGTGTACATGAATGCACTCATGGGGTACAGTATGCTGGTTCTTATACAATCTGAAATATTTTCATCAAACTGGTTAACATAGCCTTAAGATTAATTTTTTAAAATTCCACCTTGAACCATACACAAATAATAGGTAGATGCAAAAAAAAAAAAAAAATAGGTAGCTGCCATCTTCAGCTCTGCCCAGGGAAGTCTCTGTCCCTTTCATTAAACCTGGCCTGAAACTCTCCAAAAACATATAAAAAAGAAAAGAAAATTACAATAGTAGATTTATAGTGGAAGTTGTATAGAGCTTAGGCAGGTGATAGTGAACTAGAAGACCCATTGCTCCCACCAAAAAGGAAAAAAACCTCTGAATGGAAAATGATAGGTTCATTAAAAAAGCAATTTATATCATGTACTCCAGCAAATCAGGTAGGCAGAAACACCCCATTCTATGTTTGGCCCTACTGGAGAGCCTTAGTCTGTAGAGATATTCCTCTAGCAACCATGAAGCGAATGCCCTTAAATGAATTCTTACTTCTCCAACCTCTGCAGAGACCAAGCACTGGGTGATGAATAGTCACTTACTTGAATGGTCAGTACATTTTGCTTATTTCAACTCTTCAAACTGATGTCAACAGGATGACAAAGGATATGTAGACACAGCTACATAAAGTCAAGCCGAATGAGTACTAATCCATACTCTGAATATATAAGTAAATGAAGCACGTAAATACAAGGCAAAATAATAAATATGAAGTAAACAAAGAGTATACAAGGAAAATATTTCAAGCATAAAAGTATGAAAGTATAAATGCTTACATAAGTAAAGGAGTAAGTAGATAGTAAAGACTATATAAGTAAAGCATATAAGCCTAAAGGTATACATATACAAAGTATATAAATACAATTTAGACTATAAAAACAAAAATGTCTTCAATATTTAGATGCTTTGTAAGAACTGCTTCACAACAGGAGGGAGCTTACTATAGACATCTGCAAATGAACCAATTCCCTGTCTTCTTTGCCTATGTAACACGGCCAGTACGAACAAAATAATTGGCCCCTGTTGTTCATACAACCTTATTTATTTCTCTATTTGATATAACTTTAATGCTACTAAGAAACTTAACATGAAATGAAATCTCTGCTTATGATGTGGTTTTGCACGTAACCCAACATTTACCCAGAGAAAAAGCATTAAAGGATGGGTCAAAAGCAAGTTATCTAAAAGGAGAAACAATCTGTAACATTTCTAATTGGTATACTACATTTCAGGATACACACTCATTTTAGAAAAATAGACAGTATTCTGCTGAAACCCTCAGCTGTTTCTCTATAAATTTCTAAGGAAAAACCATGGGGGAATCTATTTCACCACAGAATATTCCTGGTGCTCATGACTTCTGACTTTCAAATCAAACTTGAACCTTTTGGGGTTCAAGTTTGTTTATTCTCAGCGATACATGGTTTCCTGTTTATAAGAAAAAAATAAAAGTCCTTAAAAAGCTTATAAAAAACTCAAAAAGCTCCTTGGACCTTGAATCCCTCTTGCAAAACAACATTTTGATGAGTTAAGTGTAAATAAATATGAAACATATGATTAAATTTCCATTAAAATGCACATGGAGTTTAAAAAATGATGAGGAGAAAAAATAATCCTAGGCAAAACAAGTTTTATGTTTTGCGGAACCCATAGCACTTGAAATGTGGTTGGGTGCTTCCAAATTGTCACTGAGTTTACCATCAGTACGTGAATATACCTTTCCAAGTTTTTAATGTACCGCTCATCATTTTAGCGACCATTCATCACCCCAGAGCTTTGCCACAGAAACAAGTGCCAAGATGACCACCATCCGGCCATCTGGTGTGCTCCCCTTGGCTTGTACCCCAGAGGCCACCCCCTCCCCCCCACCAAGGGAATGGGTCCAGACGAGGACGTGCTAATGCCAAAGCTACCCTGGGCATTTGGGCTACTCCCAACAGCTCAGAAAACAGAGATGTGTATGCCATGAGGAAGGGGGAGAGGGATGCCAGCCCTCCATATCCAGGAGGTAATTTGGGAGACCCTCCCCACCATGAAGAAAAGAACTGGGTTTTCAATGCATTATTTGAAAGGACTATTTTTGTCATTTGTTCCCCTTTCCTGTACTCCAACCTAAACTCTCCCTTTGGTTTGCTTCAGCAAATATTGGCAGTGAATCAAAGAAGTACTGTAAGACCATAGATCTCATTTTCAAACTAAACACGGAAAGTAAGCAGAGAGAGCGGGAGGTAAGGATCTGAAGCATGCTCATTTTCCTAAGAGACGTGTTCTTTATGACACCCCACACTGCCTACATCATGGAAAGAACCCTCAAAGGAGTTTCCAAAAGTCAACATGAGTGTCTCCAGGTGCACTGTGAAATCCAAGGATGGCGCAGCTAGACGGAGCCTTCCAGGACTGTCGTCCCTACTCTGCCCTGCTTTATAGATGAGGAAACCAAGGCCTGAGGAACTGAACAGGCTCATACTCATTACAGTTAGTTGGCAGCAGGGCTCCTAAGCCTGAGCTTCTTCACTGCACCAGCCTTGCTATCTGCCTCCCACTCTTGGCCTTACAGTGGCTTATTGTTTATTGCTTATCATTTAAGAGTGCCAAGGTAGAAACTTGCAGCTAGCTGGGAGAATCATGTAAGCTCAGTGATGGTACAGTCAGCTTCCAATCATCTAAGCAAGGAGAAGAGCAAACTCAAAAGTAGGTGGTAATTCACATGCCAGCCCAGTGTGATTTGCCAGCCATGACGGCACATCACTTTCAAAATTAAATCCAATTTCATGGACAGATTAGTATTCGACAAGAGAGGGATAGCACATAGGGCCCTGAACCATGCCGGGTGTTCCTGAAAAATGAAACTGAAACCAGAAAAATACAGGGAGTCCTCGAATGATAAACAGCTCACTTATATACACCCCCTAATTACAAACAGAAGCTAGTACAATAGGTAAATGTACCTGTTACAACATAGATGCAAATTCAACTTACGAATAAAACTACAGAACCTATCATCTCATTCATAACCTGGGACCACCTGTCATAATAAAACACACACACAAACACACACGCATGCACAAAGGACATGTGTGTGCCTCAGGAAATTATGAGAAAAGCTGCCTCCATTCTCCTCTCTCAAATCTCCTTGCAGTGCTGCCCCAAGCCAGGAACAGAGATGGAGCCTGAGCTGCTTACGTGGCAAAACCTGTGACAGGCAAGACCCTTCCAGGGTTTCTGAGATTCTGTATGGTGTTAGTCAGAACCCTTGATAAATTGCATTGAACTTTCCAGATAAGTATTTATAAAGCTGGCTCTAAGTTTAGGTAAAATAAGCCACTGCTTTTTTCAAAGGCTGTAGGAAAACCCAAAGACCAAAAATACCTCCTTCACCCCAACCTAATTTCTGGAATGTCCCTCTTGGAGCTTATTTTGGTTATCTATGGCTATAGAGTAAACCATCCCAAATATTAGTGGCTTAAATAAATAATAATCATTTTATTATCTCTCATGATTGTGGACTGAGCTGGTCATGTGGCCTTCTCTCCCACATGACAATGGCTGGGCTGTAGTCATCCAGAGGCCCAATTGAGCTGAACCATCATTGTCACATGGCTGAAAGTTGAGACTGCTGTTGACCAGAGAGCCCACACTGGGCATTTCCATGTGGCTCAGGCCTCTCACCTCATGGCAACTGTGTTCTCAGAAAAGACATCTCAAGAGTGAACATTCCAAAAAGGCAGGGAAGCTGCCAGTTCTGTGAAAGGCTGGGTTAGAGTGGGCCAAGGGTTGTTTCCTTTGTGCGCCATTGATCATAGAACCACTCACCCAACCCAGATTCAAGGGATGGAAAAATAGACCCTATTGTCAGTGGGGGCAAATGACAAAGAACTTCAGTCCACAGAGCTTCATTTCTTTTCATTTTATTTTTCTATCATGTATAAGAGTAAATACCCATGTCTACTAGTAATGGCAACACGTTTTCTTTGCACAAAACCATCATTGCAGCTCAGTAGAAAAGTTGCTTGGCTCATTTTCCAAGGGATAGTTCTACAGGAAGCAGGAAATACAACGCATCAAATTGTATTTGGCGACGCCTTCAGCCCTGACTCTGGGCTCAGCCATGGGATTTGCGTTGGCCAATGTGATGTTTGCAAATGTGATGCAAGATCTGAAAAGTGATTCACAGTTGAGCTTGTCCTCTGTCTTACACTTCAGCAAACACCATAAGAACTTGCCTGGGTTCACCTGTGGGAGATATGAGACACTCGGCACAAGCCATGTTGTCCCAACTAAGGCCAACGTAGGTCACTGAACTGTCCCCCAAACATGTGGGAAAGCTCCACCCAAATCAGCAGAGCTGCCAGCCAATCCCCAGCTAACTCCAGAATGAGCAGTAAATACTCAGCATGATGTGGGCACGGCTAACCAATAAAGAAAGAGCGGTGGGACTGGGGATGTCTGACAATGGGCAAGGTTTTTATTACGAAAGAGAAATGAGACAAAAATCAAACTTCACATACTTTTAAGTTTTACCCAAGGCCAACCCTGACTATTGCCACGTACAATTATTGAATATCTAATTGACGGAACTAGCAGTATTTCACATACGTGATTCATTTGCAGCCGGGAATCATTTGGCACTAAAAGAAGGGGGCTTAGAAACAGCCTGCGATGACAACAGGAAAGTGCAAGGAAAGAGCCCCATTTGGTTTTGCTCAAATCAGTCACATCCGTGGGCACTGGGGCTGGATGCAGCTCGGGAGAGCCCAGAGCAGAATGACGAATGGGGCCCTCTGTGAGCATGTACACCAGAAGGGACCCTGGCCCTTGGCTGCGGTTCATTAACAAGGTGGAGGTTTCTCCCCGAAAACCTGGGCAGCAGCTTTGAAAGTTCTTTCAGGGATTTAGTCCAGAGTCTAACTGGCAGATGTAAAGGCTCCTTTTGTCTGAGTTTGGGTGTTTTGCAAGGTTCTAGCCATTGAGCTTATTTATTTTCTTTGCCATAAATTACAAGCATAATGTGTGTGCATATAATATATGTGTATAAGTGTATAACTATATACACATCTGTGTGTCTGAATATATATCTATCTCAATCCATGTGAGTATATGAGGGTAAGTCCTATAGGAGCTATAATAAATAATGGGAAATGCATGGGGCCCTTAAAAAAGTGGTAATAATCCATGATTCACATTGTCTGTGACAGCCATGCAGAAATTATAGCCTGCTTGCAGGTGCAGTGTTATAGATATTGCTATCTTTTCTCTCCAGCAAACAGCCTCTGTTATCATGATGACTGTAAATTGTCTTATTATGTAACACACTGCTCTGAGCTTATGCGAGCTAGTTTTAACAAGAGGTTCTCAGCAATGGATGGCTTTTTTCCATCATAGATATACCCCCAAAATGTGTAGCACTGTAATATATAAGCAAAACTACAGTTAACCATAAATTTAAGGATAATAAAATAAATTGAATTCTCATGGTAACTTTAAATTATTGCATTTTATCCCCCTCTCTTTCACTTAAAATCTATAATTAAATAAAATAAGCATATAGTCACACAAATGAACAAACGGTCATGCAACCAATAACAGAAAAAAATTCACGTTCAGGTTCCTAGGCATGACAGATGTGTTTTATTTAATATATGGTGCTCAAGATCATATAAATAAACTTGAACTCAAAAATGAATGTCAAGGAACTAAAGACACAAATTATTAACAGAACGCACACTTAAATGTTTATATATTTTTTCAAATACTTAATTAACATTTATTATAAAGTGTCCAGAGTACATACTCAACTTTATGATGGCTGGATGCATACATTTTGATTAAAATTCCTCCTTTGAACTTTGTAGAAGACAGCCACCAAAGCATTTTTAAGAGTGAGAAATATCTTGTGGGGTAGGCCTCTTCAGAAAAGGACAATTTAGTCAGATATTCAATCTCCCTGGACTTTGAGTACGCTGTCAGGCTGGGTGGGTGGAAAGAGAAGAGTGGAAGAAAAAGGGAAAGGTGGGCCACTTCTGAAGGTCTAGCCAGATTACATAGCTGTGAGTTGCCCTTATGGAGGGCCATGTTCTCTAACAGATAGAAAGTGTGGAAGCCTGTATCAGAGAAAAGAGAAGAAAACTGATCAAAGCAGATTGACGGTTTTCACAAGACTCAAGTTTTCCATTTCTAATACTTTCTTTTACACTTATACTAGCTTCAAATCTCTTGGGGACAATAGTTTATACCCCCCAAAATATATAAGATTATTCAAAAACCAGATCATTTCCAAACAAAAATTTGGAAGACTAAATCATCAATGCATCAATGGCTGATGCTGAGTTTTTTAAGGAAAGAACCAAAAAGTTGTTTGTAACCAAAGAAAAATTGAATAGGTCCAATTCTCCCTTTCATACAAGGGGACATTCACTCCATACTTCTTCCAAATTAAATTTTGAAATTTATCTTCTACCTGCATGTGAAAAAAACCTAATCCCTCCTCTATTCCTCCTTCCTAGAGCATTCTGAGTGCACCTTCTAGCTTCTTTTTACTTACAAATCTCAGAATAGTAGGAACATGTCAAATAATAATAGTTACTGAACTCTTAAAAGGTTCCAGGCACTGAGCTAAGTGAGCTACATCATTGTCTCACCTAAATCTTCCCAACACCACTCCAAGGTTGGTACTATCTCCAGCTTAATGGGTGGGAAGCTGAGGCTTAGGAAGCTCATGGACTTTGCTGGGCATTCCTTTATCTTGGAGTGGAGGTGCTTTTACCAACATCAGCCAGCTGGGAAGTGGCAGAGCTTCTGACCACCCAGTCAGTTCTCCCTCCATTACTCCAAAGTTGCTCCTACAAGAATTCCCAAGGGTGGGAATGGAAGAGTCCTGGATTGGGGAGGTGAGGAATGCCACTAGCATTCTAAGAACAGCTGCCTCTAAGAACAAAAGACCATCTCCTCACGCTCCAAACTCTCATCTCCTTTCCCACCTCCTCCTGCCACCCTCATCCCACCACCTGACTTCATGGAAATCTGCCAAAGCTGCCTTCCTTGTTTCCCTGTGAGTCTAGGCCCCACCCCACCACAGGAGAAAAGAACTCTGTTGTCCTGTGTTACCTGTATTGCCACATATGTGCTCAGTGTCATCTGCTACTATTGAAGTATTTCCAACATTTCCCAAGAATTTAGGGTTCGGTTTGAATAAACCTGAAAGATATTTTGCCCTCAGCTTTTTCACATAATTTTAAACCTAAATGTATTTTATGAAAAATTAAATCCATATGCTTCTGATTTGTAAGAGTCATCTGATGTCCAAGGGCCTTTTAAGTTTTTATTAGCCTTTTAAAGACTTTTGGTTAGAGATGTTTTACCAACTTGGATCACCCATAGTTCAAATCCAGTACCAATCTCAACAAGGTTAGGACTCTCTGCCAAAACTACATTGCTTGCTGCTCTAAACTTGTCATCTTTAGCTGCCACCAGTGTAACTAATCATTACTTCTTCCTCTGCTCCAGACTCTCAGTAAGATATTGCTTATCTCATAAGTGGAATAATGGTTAAGTTTCATTGCCAAATACATATCTCACAATTTAGCCCGTGTCTCACTGTAGCCTCAAACCCCTAGGTTCAAGGGTACTCCTGCCTCAGCCTCCCAAGCTAATTTTTTTGTTTGTTTGTTTGCTCAGGCTGGTCTTGAATTCCTGGGCTTAAGTGAGTCTCCCACCTCAGACACTCAAATAGTTGACACTGCAGGCATGATCTACCATGCCCAGCCTAGAAATGGGAAAGCTTTATAGTGAAAAAAAAAAAGAAAAGCTTCAGGTATACCCTGATTGGAGGCTGTTGGCAGGGGAAAGCTGAAAACGGGCCAACCAGACTTGGTACATTAGTTAGAGAGTCATATCTGGCTTTCTTCTGTTTGTCTTTAATTGGAAGCAGGGGCAAAAATTAGGGAAGTTATTAATTAATTCCTGGTCATCTGGGCCCGATTTTTACAAGGGTTATGGTTTTATGTCCTGGATTGTTACTAGAGATAGTAGTCTTTCTCTAAGTCTAATATATGATAGGCTGGCTTCCTGGGATGTTTTTTATAGATAAAATGTTAGATTTCTAGACAGAGTTCTATTTTTATATATAGTCTCATCACTGTCCATTTACACATTTAGTCTCCTGGATATGTGTTAACCAGAATGGGGTAAAGGTATTGTCATTTCAGATTTATATTCGTCTTATATCTTATCATTATAAAATGAAATATTTATTAAAAATCCTATGGATTCTAGTTAATTATAATGACTTCTATAGAATCTTTAAAATAATTATAATTATGTGTCATAAGAAAATATATTTACTTGTTCGTTATTAGAAAATGAGTAGAGCACTGTTTAACTTACTAACTCTGATTTAAAATGGTATTATAATTAATTCAATCAGTATAAAAACTATTCACATCTTCTTAGATCTTTATTCCCTTCTTATCCATCATGGTATAGGTAAAAATACATGATGGCTCCAACATAAATATTTTAGAAAAATGATACCATCCTTCAACTACTTCCCCACAGTAAACATCCACCTCAGGGGCAAATTTAATTTCTCTAATTAGAAATGTCTAAACGGTAGAGCTTTTGCTATTGTAAATAATCTGTAAGAGCTACTATTTTTGCGTATGATTTAAAAGGAGTACTTAGTGATATCACCAAGTTGGCGGCCGATCCTAAACTGTTCTGCATACAGAAAAAGCACCTATGGAGCTGACTTAATGGAAGGTCTGCAGTCAGATGCAGGGTATATGGTGCCATGGATCATTTGTGGCCACAGAGAATGGATCAAGGGAGTGTGCCCAGCTCAAGACTGGAGTCAGGAGCTGGAAGAACTAAGTGGCTATTGATAGAAGTAGTCAGGAAATCTGAGCATAGGATTCAAAGGCTATAGCAAATTCAGCATCCCTCAAGCAATAGCTTGCACTGGAAAGTCCTTGCAGACACATAGAGCCCAGGAGGGAGGGCTGAAGCAGAGGGGAAAGCTGGGGCTCCATCAGGCCAACAGATGCCAATTAGAACACCTGCTCATGGCCACAGGGCAGGCCACAGTCTCCAGCCCAAAAAGCAAGTCTCAAAAGAGGAAAACAGATAAGCCTGACCACATGACCAAGAGAACCCAAACAAAATTAAAGAGCTGGAATTATATCCAGCAGGGACCATTGAAGGGAACAAAACTACTCTAGCAACTTTGAGGATTCAATACAGGGAAGCCCTGCCTAGAATATCACTGGAAAGCTGGAGGCTCTGGGCTGAGACTCCAGGAATGACTCTGGGAACAACATGCCAAACTGGCCTACTAGGGAGCTGCTCCCTCTGCAATAATGAAGAAGGTGAGGAATCAGAAGCTTCTACCTTCTACCATGGCAACCTGTGGCCACTACAAAGCTAGGGAGAGGGCACTGGAATGCTGCTGCTGTCAGTGCAATCAGTACCAAGCCCCTGCAACTGTCCCTGAGACCATGCTGTGACCCTCACGGCTATAGGAGCATTGCCACAACCCTTCAGCTTGCCAGTAGAAAATAGCCAAGCAGTGTTCCAAATATCACACAAAGTGTACTTGAGGGCAGTAACAGATTCACATCCAGATTCCCACTTCCTAGTCTCCACCATATAGATAGACACACTGAAACAAGGGGAGTAGATATTGAATGTAAACCTCTAGGTCAAGGGTGTCTGACTTTTTTTTCCTCTGCCACAAAATGGAAGAATAAGAATTGCCTTGGACTACACGTTAAATACACAAACACTAACAATATAGCTGATGAGCAAAGCAAAAGTTCTGTGCATACTTTTCATGATATACAACATCACAGATAAGCAAAACAGTCCTTAAAAAAAAATCAGCATGCAGCCCATGAGCCATAGGTTGGACACCCCTACTCAAGATCCAGTTTCATGGACTGGAAAAGAAATTGCTTTTTGCAGAGTTCACAAGCATGTGGTGGGCATCCTGGAGTGTCCAGGAATGTTTAATAATATAGCAACTCTAGAAGCAATGTGAGAGTCTAGAAGTAGTTGTAATTAAAAGACAGCTACCATTTTCTGAACCCCTATACAGCTATTGCAAATTAATCCTGAAAAGTAGATATTATCTCCATTACTCAGGTTAATAAACTGAGTTCTAACTGATTTAAGTAACTTTTTCTAAAAATAGACAGTAGCAACAGCAGAAACTCGAGGCTGAATCAAAAATCAAAGCCCAGGTACGTCCAAGTATACCACATTAGCTCTCAATGTTAACTGAACTACCAGTTCCCAAGTCCAAAAAAAAGGATTTAATTTTAAACACTTGCAAGTGCTGGTATCACAGCTGCTCATAAATCTTTCCCTAGATCAGGACTGAGTCTGGAACTGGGGTTGCCATAGCCCTCAGGTAAAGGAACAGCCCACTGAGATAGGAACATAAGTCAAAAGCCAATGATATAAATCTCTATAAGTAACCAAAAGAATGGTAAATGTATTTTAAGTAAACAAATGGAAAATTACTTAAAATGCCCATATAGAATGAAGGCTTCTGGAGAATGGACTTTGATCCAGGAAAAGAATCTCACATTTACCATAGTTTATTCCCAGAGGATATCGGTTCCCCATTCTGCCACCATCTGCCTTGTCTTCAAACCAGGAGGCTAGTACCCCTCAAAACTGTCACATCCAACAACCCCATTTGTAGCAAATGATCAGAGGCCTCTTTTTCTCACCCTACTTGCCAATTGGTCTGCCTTGTTCCTAAGACAGCAATTCTATTTTCCCTCTGGCTTACCTCAAACAAACCACTTTAAACAATTGCCCTTCCGGAGTTCCACCTCCATCAGGAACACTCCAACCTGCCGGGCAAAAGAACAATCAGCCATGGCCCAAGGAGAATCAAGAATATTCAGACAAAACAGAAAATTAGTCCTGCCCTGACATAGTCTTGGTAAAATTGTTGGAACATTGTATAAAATTCTAATAAGCAGATAGTAAAGATCATATCATGGAACAAGGACATTTTTTAGAAAGGGATGAGGGAAGATGGGGAGAGCCAAGCACTGCATGCAGACCAAACTGCTCGTGAAGGAGCAGGACAAACCAAACTCCATGACCAGAATCACAAAAGCATCAGCTGCCTGGAAAAGAAGTGAGTCCTGGCTCAGCGCCTGTGGCTCAATCGGCTAAGGCACCAGCCACGTACACGTAAGGTGGCAGGTTCAAATCCCCAGCCTGGGCCTGCCAAACAACAATGATGGCTTGATGGCTACAACCAAAAAATGGCCGGGCATTGTGGCAGGGACCTGTGGTCCCAGCTACTTGGGAGGCGGAGGCAGGAGACTCGCTTGAGCCCAGGAGTTGGAGGTTGCTATGAGCTGTGATGCCATGGTACTCTACCCAGAGGGATAGCTTAAGGCTCCGTCTCAAAAAAAAAAAAAAAAAAGAAAGAAAAAGACCCAAATGTCCACCAACTGATGATGACTGGATGTGAAGTAAAAATGAGTAGGAAACTTGAACGTACATATCACAAAAAAGGATGTCTAAATGGTCAATAAACATAAAAATATGCCCAGGTTCATTAATCAGTAAAATGCAAAGTGAAATCAAAAGGAGACACCACTACACATTCCCGCAGAAGCTGAATTTAAAGAGACTGCACAGGCTCGGCACCCACAGCTCAGTGGTTACAGTGCTGGCCACATGCACCGGGGCTGACAGGTTCGAACCCAGGCCCAGGCCAGCTAAACAACAATGACAACTGCAACAAAAAAAACAGAAGGGTGTTATGGCTATTTGGGAGGCTGAGGCAAGAGAATCGCTTAAGCCTAAGAATTTGAGGTTGCTGTGGCTGTGACACCGCTGCACTCTACCGAGGGCGAGGCCCGGAAGGAACTAACTTTGCTAACTTAATCACAAAAGTGCTATCCTTAGAGATACAATGTCCATATGAAATCTAGTAGATATGCTTGAACAAGTGTATAGTTTGTAGCCAGTTATGAAAACATAAGAAACATACTAATCTAAGATATTGTATGGGAAAAATCGCTGCAGCTGTCATCAGAGAAGCAACACTGTGCTCGGTTCACTTCACCCTTATACACAAGAAACATCCAAAAGTTCAATTAACATGAAGCAGATCTGAGCACAAAGAACACAGAAAGAAACTAGAAACTGAAGTACTAACATGTTACCAATTTTATAAGTATTGGCAAATCTGATGTAGAGAGTACTCATTTATTTATCCTGTAAACGGACAAGAATAAAATGAATCAGTGCAAGTCAGGTGGCAATAGATCACCACTTTCAAAACTGGGCCAAAGCCAACGGCAAATGCACTGCACACCTGCTGCCTGAAGTGACTGCTGTGTCCTGAGCACTGTTCCACGCTGTGTTCCATACAAATTGCCTGAAGTAACCCTGTTATACAACAGAGAACTTGGCTGGTCTTTGTCCCCTGTTCCCGGGAGGTGGCTTCCAAATCCTTGGACTTTCTCAAGGGGTAAGTGTCCTATGATTCACTGTGGGCCCTGATCACAGGTGTTAATGGGGAGACTCGAGGTGGCCCCTAGATAGTTTGTACTCGCTAGATGACTCAGAGTGAAGGTTGCCCATCCCAGAAAGAAGGATGGGGTGTGTGTCCCTTGATATCAGTGTGAATTCATAGAGAGGAAGAGGGTGGGGTGGGAACTGGGCTCAATCACTGGGCCTAGACTTAATCAGTCTATGTAATGAAACCCCTACCAACACTGTGAACAGCCAAGCTTATGTGAGCTTCCCTGGCTGACTGTCCTCCGTGTGACCATTATAGACAAATGTGCCAGGACAGCAACACATCCTGATCCCACAGGGAGGGGACGCCAGAAGCTTCAAGTCTGAGATGTTCTCAGGCCTTACCCTACAAGTCTCTTCATTTAGCTGGTTCTGATGTGTATCTTCTTTGCTATAAAAAGACTGTAATTTTAAGTTTACTGTTTAAGTATAGGGATTTCCTGTGTTCTGAGTCATTCTTGTGAATCATCAAACCTAAGGTGATAGTGAGACCTCCAAACTTGTGGTTGGCATCTCCAGGGAGGGCGGTCTTGTAGAAGACTATGCATTTGCCCCGTAATGTCTGGCCTAACTGCAATTGGTGTCAGAAGTGACTGCAACCCACAACAGGTAGCTACTGTGATCTTCACTTTGTAAATGGGGAAATTTAGGCATAGAGAGAGGTCAAGTCACTTGCTCAAGATTAGACAGTGGAGAGCCAGGATTTGAATCCAAGCCTGCCCGACTCTAATTCTATGTCCTTAGGTGCTAACTGAGCTAGGTCAGCACCTCAGTGCATGGTAAGTCAAGAGTTTCACTACAAATATGAATTTGCAATATTGATTAAGAAAGTACACACACACACAATTTATGGAAAACCCCCAAATAAAGCCAATCTTTCGAACCTACTGATAGATCACTCCTTAGTATTACAATTTTGTAAAGTAATAATATAGTTTTCCACACAACATTTAAAATTACTCCCCACCTATAATTCCTATCACACTCTATACTGAATAAACACAGGCCCAAAAATTGCTGAAAAGAGATGTTAAAAACAAAAACAGAGCGACCAGGAATGATGGGTCATTCCTGATATCCTAGCCCTCTGGGGAGATCACTTGAGCTCAGGAGTTGGAGACCAGTCTGAGCAAAGCAAGACCTTGTCTCTACTAAAAATGGAAAAATTAACTGGGTGTGGTGGCAGGTGCCCATAGTCTCAGCTACTTGGGAAGCTATGTCAGGATGATCACTTGCCCTAGGAGTTTGAGGTTTCTGTGACATACAGTGAGGTCATTGCACTCCACCCAGGGCAGCAGAGTGAGACTTTAAAAAAAAAAAAAAAGAAAGAAAGAGAAATACCAGGCCAGGTATGGTAGCTCATGCCTATAATCCTAGCACTCTGGGAGGCTGAGGCAGGTGGAGTATTTGAGCTTAGGAGTTCAAGACCAGCCTGTATAAGAGCAAGACCCTGACTCTAAAAATAACCAGGCCTTGTGGCGGGCGCCTGTAATTCCCAGTTACTTGGGAGGCTAAGGCTAAGGTTACTTGAGTTGAAGACCAGCCTGAGCAACATGGTAAGACCTCATCTCTACTAAAAAACAGAAAAACTAGCCAAGTGTTTTGGTGTCTATAGTCCCAGCTGCTGGGGAGGCTGAGGCAGAAAGATCGCTTGAGTCCAAGAGTTTGAGGTTGCTGTGAGCTACAACACCAGGGCACTCTACCCAGGGTGACAGAGTGAGACCCTGTCTCAAAAAAAAAAAAAAGAAAGAAAGAAAAAAACTACAGGAGTGCTAGGATATCAGGAATGACCCATCATGCCCGGCCACTCTGTCTTTGTTTTTTAAGAATTAGAAAGAGAAATACCAATGAATATTATACAGCAATGCCAGAACGGCAACATTTTCTAAACTGATGAGCTTAAACAAAGCCAACTTACTTCTTCAGCAGACATGTGGAATTGTAGCGTGTTTGGCAAGACGCTGCCATATTCCCACCTGAGTGCTCTGATGCGAAGTAACCGGTCATACCTAGGACACTGAGAAGGCGTTAGTGGCATTAAGAATAAACGAGGGATCGGCAGTGATTCTGGCAAGGAGACTCAGGACTCACAAGAACCTGAGTGTCACAAGTGAACATGGCTCCTGAAGCAAACGGTCAGCTGTGAGATACAAGGGGCCAAACACTGGGTATTTGTGCTGTCCCCTCCTCCAGACGACAGGAGCACCAGGCCCTGGGGAGAAGATCCCAAAGGGCCTATTTCTTAGGTAAGAAAAACCCCAAAAACACTCCCGTTGTCAGTGGAAGCACCATGACACTCTGAAGTAGTGCAGCATAATGCAGCAAAATAAGCCATTAACCTCCAAGTGTCTTGACAGAGAGGCTCCCTGGGACTCTTGGTAGGCGCTTCTCCTTGTTCCCAACATTCTATGAAGGCTGTAATGTTTCATAATGGAAAGTTTTAAAAATGGAAAAAGGAAAAATGTAGAATGATGATATAGAGAGATACAAATCTAAGATTTCAGTTGGATTTGTTAACCAGGAAACTACACAGAAAACCCTCCAGCATTCTCTGCACCACAAGCAAAAACTGAGGAGCTTACAAGTACGCTACAGTGCAGCGACGGTTTCTTAACAAGGAACAGTGTCGAAATTTGATGGTTGGTATCAAATCACTACGCCCAGCTGACTTTGCTTCATTCCTAATAAAGAGCATTTAAAGAGGGGAAAAAAAGTACATTTCAGAATAAGTACAATTTTCCAAGGCCACTGACAACTGACTTACACGCTTGGTTTCACCCATCTCTGATCAGCAGTTATCTTACGCACATAGTAACTACCTGAACCTGAGAGCTCTATCAATGTGTCAAAAGATGAAAAGCCACAAGCTAAATGACTTGCCATTTCATTAGCCATTGGGTATTTTGCATTTGTGCACGCTGATTAATCTCTACTGCGATTTCCAAAGGATAAACATTGTGTTTACTCATTTTTTGGAATTCCCTTGTCATGCTGAGAAGACACAAACCTAACATTTAGGTTCATTAGATTATGGTCTGTCGTGTCATCCTATACTTGTCTGTCTTCGTAATAATACAGGGAGTTGAAATGAGGTCAAAATGGTCTTTTACTCGTTTAACAAATATTTTGCTCTTCAACTAAGTATTGTGTACTGTACTTCAGTATTCTTCACTCAACGGAGAAGATTTTGGCTTTACAGTATAAAAAGTCATGTCTTTAGATATTAGATAAGTGTTACAGAATGAATAGGAATTTATTTTGAAGTTTTTAAAGGAAGCACCTGAACATGGACAGGATTCATTCACACAGCGCCTGCTCCACACCTGGCCCTGTCCTAGACCTTGGTAATTCAGGAGAAACACAGTCTGATCCCGTCAAGTCTTCCAGATCTGTTCTACACACTTCAGCCACTCTATGAAATCTGATTTATTCTCTATATTGTTTATAATGTGCTCTGGATTAAAAGGAAATAGCACAAATTAATGCCCCAGCCTAATATCAATGTACTTTATTAAGAGGGCTTTCTAAAGATTCACATTTATACATGAGTAATTAAGAAAATTTCTTTTCACAAATAGTTTTAACTAGAAATGTAACAAAAATATACTCTCTAGAAAGAAACTAGGAAGGTAGCTCATGAATTTGCAAATGGTACAAAACAAATACAGGAAAACCACTCCTGTACTGGACTGAGGCCTGTCAGGTCATCTCTAGAGTACTTCCTTCCCCTGCTCACCTTTTATCTAGCCTGGGTCACCTCTCCAGTCACTGGCATGACCAGCAGCACCCCTCCTCTCAGCTCCTCCAACTACCGTCCACACAGCAGGCAGGATGATCTTTTAGCTCATATCCACCACCTGCCCCACAGTCCTCTCTTTGTCAGTTTCCTGGGTTCCCCACCCTCCCACCCTCTTTCATGACTCTGCACATATTGTTCCCTCTGCCTAAAATGCTCTTTGACCACAATAACTGCCTCACTAAAACCCACCCCTCCTTCAGGCCTCACCTGACATGTCTCTTCCTTTGAGAGAACTTCCTGATTCCTGTCCTAAGCTAAACAGTCAATTCATTTTTCTCTCTCCTGGCACTGCACTGCTTCCTTCACAGAATGTGTCCAACTCAGCACATGGGCATTTAGTAGCTGTCATCCGCACTGTACTGCGGGGCCACAGGGACGTGAATCCCGACTGTGTGGTTCACCACTGGAAGACCACAGCCACCTGCCAGCACAAACTTCTTCAGTCCTGCCTGTTGGAAGGACCAATGAATGGCTTGGGACTTGAGTGCAGGAGTTTACATTTGCCTTACGTTTACTGCAGACCTGCTGGGCTTCAGTTCCTCATTCCACCTGTGAAGACTTCCTGTTACATGGTACAACAGTTGGCAATGATCCTATCATTTTGTGTGCCCTACAAATCTTATCACATTCTCTTGATTTCTACATCCAAATAACTGATTAAAACATTGTAGCTAACAAGGCCAAAGAGGAGACTGCATGTCACAAAGAAAGACTTCTCTAGGCTGAGGTCTGAATAACTCAACTTTGACCCAGCACCTGGTTCCCTTTTGTGTTTTACTCCTCACCAAGTCACAGGATCCCATGGCCTTTGTCACACAGCCCAGATTTTGCACTGTGCCAACTACCACGCTCAGCTACAAACCGTCATCACTCCAGAGCCCACTATGGACCTACGACGTTGCCTTCTGCAGCACTGGTCCTCAGTAAACTCTACTTGGGCCACGTCATTTCTTAGGACTATCTTAACTCATTTCAATTCATATCAAACGACAAATGTTCACCAAGGACAGGTCAGCACAAACCCCTCCAGTCTGTGCTTCTATGGCACGATCAGGCGCAAGGCAAATTGAGAGGAAAAAATTACATCCAAAATCTAACACAAGGTTATCTGATTTCAACATTTGACTTTTAAATTGTTTTAAAATATCAATCTTATCAAACTTACACATCAGATTGATTCTGTTCATATAAAGCTTTCATCTCCTCCAGAACCTGTCTGAGTCCATCCTCCTAGAATATACAAATTGATATATTAAGTTCCCCCACCAATTCTGTGACAGTATCTATCCATATTATGCTGTATTTACCTTTGATTTATATACCCTGTTGAAAAGCAATAGTCCTTTCCCACCTTACTACCATGTTCATAGTAACAGCTCCTGGCAAGATGTGGAGAAACTGGAGCCCTTGCACATTGCTGGTAGGAATATAAAATGGTAGATCCTTGTGGAAAAAAAAACCCTGATACTCCTCACAAAGCTGAACAGAGAATTACCACATGATGCAGCAATTCCACTCCTAGGTATATACTCAAGAAAACTGAAAACAGATACAAAAGCCTATACACAAATGTTTTTAGTATTATTCATAATAGTTAAATGTGGAAACAACCCAAACGTCCATCAACTAAGAGATAAACCAAGTGTGGTATATCCATTCAATGGAACATTATTCAACCATAAACAGGATGAAGTATTGACACATGCTCCAACAAGGACAGACCCTGAAAACATTACATTAAATGAAAGATGTCAAACAGAAAAGGACAACTACTGTACGATTCCACTTATCTGAACTATGCAGCACAGGCAAATTCATAGAGACAAGAGGTTACCAGGAGCTGCAAAGAGGGGGCACTGGGGAGTTAGTTACTGCTTAATGATTGAGAATCTGTTTGGGGGAATGAAGAAGTTTTGGAAATGGATAGGTGTGATGGTTATACAACAAAGTGAATACAATTAATACCACTGTGTGGTTAAAATGGTTCGTGTGGTACATTTTATAACTGTGTATATTTTACCACAGTAAAAACAAAAAAAAATAAGAAGGCTGGATGCAGTGGCTAACTTTTGAAGGCCGAGGCAGAAGAATCATTTGAGGTTAGGAGTTTGAGACCAGCCCAAGTGGCACAGTGAGACTGTATCTCTATAAAAAATTTAAAAATTAGCAAGGCATGGTGGTGTGTGCCCGTAGTCCCAACTGCTTGGGAGGCTAAAGCAGAATTGTTCTGTCCATGTATTTGAGGTTGCAGTGAGCTATGACCATGCCACTGTACTCCAGCCTGGGCAAAGAATTTGAGATCCTGTCTTGAAAAACAGAATAGTGCTTGCTTCAACAGCACAGTACACAGAAGATTAGCATAGCTCCCGCGAATTGGTGAAGCATTCCATACTTTAATGCACAACAGAAAGGAATCAACTACTGACAGTATACACAACAATAAGGACAAACTCAGAAACATTACACTGAGCAAAGCAGACAGACACGAGTACATCCATGATTCCACTTGGCTCTCCATAGAAAAAGTTTGCCAACTCCTGGCACACTGAATCCAGCAATATATAAAGGAAACAAATAGGCTCGGTGCCTGTGGCTCAGGCAGCTAAGGCGCTAGACACATACACCTGAGCAGGTTCAAATCCAGCCCGGGCCCGCCAAACAATGACAGGGGCAACCAAAAAATAGCCGGGTGTTGTAGCAGGTACCTGTAGTCCCAGCTACGTGGGAGATGGGGCAGGGGAATCGCCTGAGACCAGGACTTGGAGGTTGCTGTGAGCTGTGATGCCACAGCTCTCTACCCAGGGTGACAGCTTGAGGCTCTGTCTCAAAAGAAAAGACAAAAATAACCTGTAGTCAGAGAAAACAAATTTGTGGTTGTATAAGGCTACAGGTGAGAGGTGGGTGGCCACAAAATGGAACAAGGGCACCCCTGGGGTGACAGAAATCTTGATCAGGATGCCTGTTATAAAGATACATTTGTCTGGTTATGGCGCCAGCCACACACACCCCACATACACTGAGGCTGGCGGGTTCAAACCTGGCCCGGGCCAGCTACAACAGTAACTGCAAATAAAAAAAAAAATAGCCAGGCATTATGGCAGGCTGAGAAAATAAAAACACTTTAAGCCTAAGAGTTTGAGGTCGCTGTGAGCCACAGCACTCTACTGAGGGCAACATAGTAAGATTCTGTCTCAAAAAAAAATTAAATATACATTTGTCAAAATCCCAAAACCCCAAAAATGTATATCTTGTTGTATATAAATTATGCCTCAATAAAATTAAAGAAAAATCAATAGCCTACAGAAGCAATAAGGCATAACAAAAATACGTAAATATTACTGAAAAAAGGTATTAAAAGGCTAATGCCAAGAAAACAGAAGGAATAGTGCAGGGGTCCTCAAACTTTTTAAACAGGGGGCCAGTTCACTGTCCCTCAGACCGTTGGAGGACCCGACTGCCAGCCCCGGGACAAGTTGGCTGCTAAGCAGGACAGGCAGCAGTAGGGAAAACACCCAGCGGGCCGGATAAATGTCCTAGGCAGGCTTCATGTGGCCCGCGGGCCATAGTTTGAGGACGCCTGGAATTGTGTTTGCGGGTTGTACTTTAGAGAAAGTCAAAAAAAGTTTTTCTACTATCCATTTTGGGCAAATCTTCCCTTGGAAAGATAACATTAGAATTCTGATATCTTTAAATGTCGCACAAAAGAACTATTAGATCTATCAACAACCAAAGAGAAGTGATCCCATCTACTTTTCCCAATTTATTTTTAGGGCCAAAATATAGGTATTAGCAAAAATGCTTTGGTATGCTACAGGCAAATTACAAGATCAACTACTTGGCACCGCTCAAAAGAGAATTCCTGGCTCGGTGCCTGTGGCTCAATCGGCTAAGGCGCCAGCTACGTACACCTAAGGTGGCGGATTCAAATCCCCAGCCCGGGCCCACCAAACAACAATGATGGCTGCAACCAAAAAAAAATGGCCGGGCATTGTGGCGGGTGCCTGTGGTCCCAGCTACTTGGGAGGCGGAGGCAGGAGACTCGCTTGAGCCCAGGAGTTGGAGGTTG
>CAUYQV010000819.1:0-11530 GCA_963574575.1 Galagoides demidoff
GGTCCCAGCTACTTGGGAGGCAGAGGCAGGAGACTCGCTTGAGCCCAGGAGTTGGAGGTTGCTGTGAGCTGTGATGCCATGGCACTCTACCCAGGGGGATAGCTTGAGGCTCCGTCTCAAAAAAAAATAAAATAAAATAAATAAAAGTTCAAAGTATGTCAAAGTACAAATCACACCACTATTAGTTCTTCCTTAGGTGTCCTGACCCTGCCCACTGGAGAGCCTGTCTCTTCCTGACAGCCCTGTCAGACAGCAGAGAAGAGACAGAGACAGAACAGCTGTGCCCAGGGCTTACTCATCTGTACAGTCAGTAGATGGTAATAGTTATAATAATTAACATGTGTGAAGGGCTTTGACCTATTTGAGTCACTATTATGCATATGATTTTAATTTAATTTTAATCATCATAGAAACTCGTTCCCCCAGATGAAGGTATCAAAGCTTGGGAATGACATGACTTGTTCAGATCCCTCACTATGCTCTCCTTGTTGAAGTAGATAAACATACCCAAATGTCTCTCAAAGTAAGAAAAACAAAATCCATTCTTTACTGCCATGCTCTCCAGCTAACTTATCTCCTTTTTTTCATACTGTCCCTAGGCTTTTCCAAAGAGTAGCTTACACTGCTTGCCTCCTCTTCTATTGTTAATGTTCCTTGTCAAGAAGCATAAAGTACTAAGTCAGGCCACAGGCTGAAAGATGGCACCTGAAGCTCAGAGCCCAATCACCCAGTTCCTGCAGTTTGGATCATGCATAATTATTAAACACAACTTGAGGGATGTTCTTGACCACAGAAGAAAGTGGGGAAACGCTGGGCAGGCGCTGGGACTGGGCCTCACCGCATCCCACTGCTAACGCTGTGTGGCAGTGTTCCTCCAGCTCCAGGAGCTTCCCGTTCTAGGGTTACCTTCTCCCCACTCCCCTTTCTGAAGGGCCTGGGACAAGAAGGAAAGGAGGGAAGGAGAGGAGGAGGGAAGTTTCAACCCCAAATCGTCTGGCTGCAATTCCTTTCTTTCTCCTTTATTAGATCCTTTCTGAGTCACTACTGTTAGGGTTGCTAATGCGTTTTACCACTTGTAGAGTGACTTTGTGAGAGAAGGTGGTTCCTCTGCTCCAGAATTGTTCCCTCATCCCCCATCACAATGCCCCAAATTCTTCCATGTGAATTTGAGTAGTGAGCTAGACCTTGAAAGATTTCCTGGGTGGAAGAGACCAAAGAAGCTGGGCAGGCAGGAGCAGGGAGGGGGCAGGTCTGAGGGCAAGCCCGGAGTTTCCCCCAGCGCCCCCCAGCGCCCGTCAGTTCTGGTCCCTGACAGCTGGAAAGTGTGATGCAGCAATGCTTGGCGAGCTCTGTCCCCTCCCAGCTGCACTGGCAGCGTTTCCTGTTCCGCTATCTGCAGGGTGAGGCTGGCACCCCGTGCAGATGCGAGGGCCCACTTCCGGTCAAGCCAGCAGCCTCCCCCCCGCCCCCCACCGACCTGATTGCTGCGATTCTCTGTGGTCCAACCCTCCACCTGGAAAAGCCGAGTCCAGGAGATGGAATCTCATCTCCTCAAGATTCCAGGCGGTGACCCTGAACACGTGAATTTCAGAGCCACGGTGAAGCCCGGTGGTGCCAAGGAGCTCCCGGCCTGCAGTGCTTCATATTTAGACTGGGCGCCTTGACTATACGTTTCCCCACACTTTTCACCCCCTTCCTTCCCTATTAATTCCAGCTTCTGAGGAATTAGTATCTCCTTTGATAGCCAAGGGGACAAATATAAACCAGGAAGGCCACGGGCAAAATCATAGAGGAGGTGAAATACGTCTCCGAGGCTCCCTCTGCTTCCTCTTTCCTTCTTCCTCCACTGAACTCAGGGAAGAAACTGAAAATAGTCATTATACCTTAGTACACACCTCAGCCTGAATTAA
Organism: Galagoides demidoff; assembly: GCA_963574575.1. Lineage (NCBI taxonomy): Eukaryota > Metazoa > Chordata > Mammalia > Primates > Galagidae > Galagoides > Galagoides demidoff. The sequence goes on from CAUYQV010000819.1 coordinate 1,911, forward strand.
ACGTGCTCATCACTGTGTCTCACAGTAATAAAACTTAAAAAGTTTTGGCCACTACTAGTTGTAGCCTTTTAGCAAAAATGTTTTTAGGGAATGTGGGGGCCTTCACCTGGGAATCACCTGGCTCCTTACAACACTCAGACCCCAGGTCTTTGCACTCAATCAGCCAGACTACACAGGGAGTTTGAAATGAAGCCCAGATCTGCTCATTGTAGGGACCTGCCCCAGCCTCTAGATTTCTGGCTGCTTTTCTGTCATCACCCCCTTCTCAGGCCAGCACCTGGTGATGCCCGTGGTGACCTGGGACGGCTGGATTAGGAGGAGCAGAGGACAGACTGTGCTGATGGTCTAATAAACTCTGTGGCTTCTTACTCCTCCACAAGACGCCTCAGCGCAGGGTGCGGCTTGGGTCACGCTGGGCACTCGGCAGCTTTGTGGTGGGTATCGGTTTGTGCTTCCTCTCCTTTGCTTTCGATTCAGTGCTTTCCTGTTGCAGTCTGAGCAGTTCTATTTAACCACAGCCTCCCAACAGCTACCACTGCATGCAAACTGGATTCATCTAGGGGTAAGTGTAGGGCAACCAGAGGGTAAGAGTTGAGAGGTAAGAAGGAAAGAGCTGCAGGAGTCAGCCAGAAATTAAAAATTCCAGACCTACGATGTCATGGTGAATAACAATCAAGAAAACATTCCAGTATCATTTAAAAAAATATCTTCCAGTTTACATTTGGCTATGATAAAAGTCAACCCTAAGCTAACAGCTCAAACACATTTTTATTAGATCATATCCTTAGATGGATTTTTCAAAGAAATAAGAAATATGTGATGAGATAATGTAAATTCTGATTTTAATTTGCGCATTAATAAAAAATTAAGTATCCAAGATCAGTTATGAGTCAGGAATAAGAAAATGACAAACTGAGGACAGAATTTAGTCTAGATATGTTTGAGTCAGTATGGGAGAATGTTCCAGGCAGAGGAGGCAGTGTTTGTGAAGGCCGAGAAGCCAGAGGAAGCAGGCGTGCCTGAAGCCCAAGTCTGCATGAGTGGAGACCAGCCGACAGCAGGCTGCTGGCCCTGCCTGGCTGTGAGCTGTATTCACACGTTTGGACTCCAGTCTAAGGAAAGTGGGAGGCAACTTAATGGACTTCAAACAGAAGGGGTGAATTTACCAGAACTGCATTTATAGAAATGACTTTCTGGCGGCTATGGGGAAAGGATCCAAAGGGGAAAAACTGGAGGCAGGAAACTTGCCAAAGGGCACGATGGATGGTGATCACTTCGGCCAGGTAGTGACCGTGGGGATGTGGAGAAGTGATGAATGCAAAGATTCTGACTGAATGTGGAAGGTGGACAAAAGAGTAATCAAGGCTGAACCCTGGGTTTCTGGCTGGAGAAAGTGGGTGGATGGTGTGAGGTATATTTGGATAATATAAGAATAGGTTTGAGGGAGTGAGCTGGTTATTATGTTTTCAGGAATTTCCAGTTGAAGAAGTTCTCTTTAGACGACAATTGAATATTTCAGTTTGGAATTCAGGGAAGGTAGAAATTGGAAAATTATTGTCACGTAGCTCTTAATAACGCCATGAAAGGGGAGGAGATTTCTCACAGAAAATGTGTAGAGGGAAAAGAGGTAGACATAGAACTGGGTCCTGAGGAACCCAGTACTTTAGGAGTCATAGAGAAAGAGGAGCTCGCAAAGGATACTAAAGATCTATGACTAAAGTAGGGAAACAGTAATAGTGCGTGGTCACCAAAGGAAGATAGTCTGTCAAAGAGTGTGTGGTCAGCAGCATCCAGGCTGCTCAGAGGACAAGAGAAAGAAGGATATAGCCACTGGACTTGATAGGCTGGGGCATCAGTGTCCTGAGACAAGGCCCTTGAAATACAGTGGGACCCAATACCACATGAGTTTGGATTGAAAAGCAAGAAGTGAAAAATTAGAAACAGCAAGGGTACACCTCTCATTCAGCAAAGTGCATATACAATTCCCTCTACCCTACGGGCCCTTCCTCACTGTCCCTATTTGGTAAATCTTACTCATTCTAGGACAGGACTAGAGTGAAGGGGTTCTATAAACAAACAAAAATCTGAGGAATATGTGTATTTTTCCAGCTAGGGCTGAAATTCAGGAAGTGAGTGGTTTAATTTGTGCTCACCAGACAAGAACTTTCAACCCATGAAGACAGCCTATATACTCCCCGGTGCCAGTGTGGGGGTGTGGGTCTACATTAAGCCAAGAATGTGATGCAATTATCAAGAACAGGAAGAGGCTTAGCTGGAATGGAAAGAGCACTCTTACTTGGGGGAGGGGGGTAGAAAGGGTGGAGTGTGAAACAGGGTAGGTTTTTTTTTTTTTTAAACAAAGCCAGAAATGAACTGGCCAAAGCAGACAGAATTGAAAAACTTAACTGAAAACCTTCCTATTGCATCTCTGGTTGTAATAAAACAAACAAACAAACAAAAATACCAGATTCAGAATTGGCTCTTTTAGCAATTATTAAGAAAGAGAAATTACTCACCCTTTGAGGCTCTCCTGACACATGGAATGTCTCTCTGCACTTTTCAGAGAATAGCTATTCTGATTGCAGATGAGGAAATTTATCTGTAAAATGGAGATCATGGTGATCAACCCAGGGCTTATGGTGAGGGCCAGATGACAATGTGTCTGTGAAAGAGCCTCATGCGCTCTGAAGAACAGTTCAGATGTTAGCTGCTCTTGTTATTACAAGATGATACACTGATTAAAGATATGGAAGCACAAGGACAGTTTTAAACAGATTTAAACAATGACAGAATGAGAAAGATTAGATATGGATGACTTCTTGGAATGACAAAGACATACTCTGTGACAGAACATATTTAGGTACTGCTGGGGATCACTTTTTTTGACTTAGCTAGGCATCTTAAATTAGAGATCAGCCCTGAACACCTTGCTTTCCTCTTACAAAAAAGTAATTTATTTAAAAAACTCATGCTGAGTGAAATCTAAAAATATGGGGTTAATGGGATAAACATGGCTAAGAGTTTCTCAAACAGGTCAAATCATAAACATGAGATAAAAAGTCAATTGTTTTTTTCACAGGTCATACAGAAGGCAAAATACTATTTGAAATGAATGTTTGTTATGGCATTTATGGCAATAGGATTAATGTTGTCACCTAAAAGACCATTTAAAAAGGACTATTCTCCTTACAGTACATTTGTTTTCCTCTCAAGGAAAAACTGTTTTGAGGAAGGGGTAGACAGCCTTTGGCTTGGAGCTTTGCTGCCCTCTTCTGGGAGTATTAAGTCATGGCCTGAGGAATGGACTGTGGGAAAGAATCCCAAATACCGCAGAGTAATTGAACCAGGGCTATTGTCCTATTAAGAGCAAAATAATTATGGAACTGGGTGCTGGTTTCCAGAGAAAGGGGCAGAATTGCACTGATCACAAATGCTTCTTGAAGTTATAATAGTAATAATGCCAATAATAGTAATAATATCATACACAGTATACTTACAGGACACTTCAATGTCCTCACAACCATTACTGCATTTTTTTTTTTTTTGAGACGGAGCCTCAAGCTATCGCCCCTGGATAGAGTGCCGTGGCATCACAGCTCAGAGCAACCTCCAACTCCTGGGCTCAAGCGAGTCTCCTGCCTCTGCCTCCCAAGTAGCTGGGACCACAGGCGCCGGCCAGAACGCCTGGCCATTTTTTGGTTGCAGCCATCATTGTTGTTTGGCGGGCCCAGACTGGGGATTCGAACCCGCCACCTTAGGTGTACGTGGCTGGCGCCTTAGCCGATTGAGCCACAGGTGCCAAGCCCTGCATTTTTATTAATACTTTCTTTGATCCTCAAATAGTCTTCATGAAGTAGGCAGAAAAGACATTATTCCCACTTTTCATGGAGAAATGAAGCACATAGTGAGTGCCTAAGAAACGTAACCTAAAGTCCAACTCCCAGAGAGTGGTGAGCTGGAACCTTGATGTCATGTCTCCTGACTCACAATTCTCTTTCTTTTCTTTCCTTCCGTCCTTCCTTCCTTTCTTTTCTTTCCTTTCTCTCTCTCTCTTTTCTTTTCTTTCTCTCTCTCTTTCTTTCTTCCCTTCCCTTCCCTTCCTCTTCCTTCCCTTTCCTTTTCTTTCTTCCAGACAGAGTCTCACTATGTCACCTTTGGTAGAGTGCCATAGCATCACAGCTCACAGCAACCCAAACTCTTGGGCTTAAGCGATTCTCTTGCCTCAGCCTCCTAAGTAGCTGGGAGGCTAGCCCAGCTAATAGCCACAATGCCCAGCTAGTTTTTGGTTGTAGTTGGCTTTGTTGTTTGGTAGGTAGGCCCAGGCTGGATTTGAACCTGCCAGCTCCAGGTCTGTGGCTGGCGCCCTAGCCACTGAGCTACAGGCGCCAAGCCCACAATCCTCTTTCTCCCATTCATCACCCAGGTGATATAAGTAATCTCTGTTGCAGTCTCATATTACTCTATCCCTCTTCTGCACTGTCCATTTTAAACTAATGTCCAATGAATTTATAACATATGCTACTTTGTATATGTTTTAGCAAAGTTACATTGTTATTGTAGGAAAACCAAATATAAATTGCATAGGCAAGTGGATAGGTTAAGAAGCAGAATTTCTTAAAGTTTTGCTTACAAGTTTTTCAGTGTCTATTTTGTTTTTTTAAAAAGGACTCTCAATCAAGCAAGTTTTGTAATATTGAGTCCCAACTTGGCTATAGGGGGAAAAATGGCTACTGGTAGTATAATGATGGAAAAAAAAAAAAGAAAAACCAATTTGAAAGCCAAAGTACTTTTATTCTAAAGTCATAAGTATGCAAATAAATACTCTGCATATTAATGTTTTGCTAAACAAAAGGTAGACACATAGATATGATCTTCAGTCTTTTGTCAGTCTTACAACCTGTCCCTGCATGTCCAGTGCTACCTACATAGCCTGCTGGAAAATAACAGGAGAAGTTCTGCAGGTGCAAACTGCCATCAGTTGGTCAAAACTAAGCCTGAAGCCATGTTCCTTAACTTTAGCACAATAAAATATTTCTTACCTTATAAGCCACATTGGTAAAGATATTTGACTGGAGTCATTTTTTCAGATGAAAAATTGTTAAGTAGTTAACTGATTTGAAAGTCGATTAAGCATTATTTACATAACACAAAAGCAACTATCATTAACTGGACACATTCCCAGACCAAGATCTCCTGGCCCGACTTTCTCGCCAAGTCTAATTTGTCTCTGTGCCTTCATTTCCTCTCCTTCTCCCTTCACCTTTTGATTGTTTCTGCACCAAAGAATCAACTTCATTTGCTGTTTTTTTCTCCAAAGTGTTCATCATATATTGAAATCATCTTTATTGGTCTTCTCTTTTGTTCGGACTTTTATTTTACTTATTTATTTTTTTTGTAGTTTTTGGCTGGGGCCGGGTTTGAACCCATCACCTCCGGCATATGGGGCCAGTGCCCTGCCCTTTTGAGCCACAGCGCTGCCCTGTTCAGACTTTTTAATGAATCTTTCTTTCCCCTTCCCTTTGTGAGGCCTATTCCATTTTACCTTGCTTTTTTTCTCCTTTTACTCAAATTGCATGTACATCTGTAACTTGTGAAACAGTCAGTTCCAAAAAACTTGTACATATGTTTTTGCAATTCAATGTACTCATCCTGCAAATATTTGCTGAGTATCTCTAATGTGTCATTCACTGCACTGAATGCCAGGGATTCAAAGACCATGTGAATAACAACCAGCGCTACCTCAGGGACCTTACAAGAATGTAGCCAAGGAGACAAACAAGTAGATGCTGAATGCTATTTTATTTTATTTTTTAAAGATAGAGTCTCACTCTGTTGCCCTGGATGGAATGCAGTGGCATCATCACGGTTCACAGCAACCTCAAACTCTTGAGCTCAGGCAACCCTCTTGCCTCAGCCCACCAAATAGCTGGGACTACAGGTGCCCGCCATGACACCTGGCTAATTTTTCTATCTCCTGAGCTCACTCTGCCCATGTTGGCTTCTGAGAGTTCTGGGATTACAGGTGGGAGTCACCACATCTGGCCCTGAATGTTATATTTTAAATTGGAAGATTCCATACTGGAAATATAAACCAATTGCTCATATTCTCCCAGGTCAGTGGGCAGGAAGTTGTGACCAGGTTAGAAAGGCTTTACATAGGAGATATTTTATCTGGGTCTTTGAAAGAAGAGCAGAACTTCAGTGAGAGTCTCAGTCCGTGTTCTGTTGCTATAATAGAATACCCGAGACTGAGTAAATTATATTAAATAAAAGTTTATTTAGCTTACAGTGTGGTAGGCTGGGAAGCTCAAGACTGGGCAGCCTCATGGGCGGCTTCCAGTGATGGTGTCAAAACACGAGCAGAGAAACAGAAAAGGAAGTAGGCATGTGCAAAAAAAAAGAGGAAAATATGAGGCAACCTTGCTGTATAATCCAATTCTCACGAGAACAAACCATTCCCTCGAAAACTAATCCAGTCTTGGGAGGAAAATATTATTAATCCACTTTAATAATCCAATCACTTCTCAAAGGCACAACCTCCCCAAACTGTTATATTGGCAATAAAATTTCAACACGATCTTTGGAGGAGATAAACCATATTCGAGCCATAGCAGGTTTAAAAGGGAAAGGATGAGTAAGGTATACAAAAAAATATTCTGGGGAGAAGGCATAGAGTAAATCAAGGCACAAAGCAAAAGTGCTTGACTGGTTAGAGCTTAGTGGTGGCACCTGGCAGATGATGAGTCTGGAATGGTACCACAGGGCTGGACTGTAGACGCAGACTGGAGTATGTCATCTTTTACCCTACAGGGAATGCAGCATGCTTTGCTTTTAGAAAGTTTCTGGTATTACCATGGTATTAATGAGATCAAAGAGGGATATATGTAAGGAAAGCAATAAGGGGGCTACTGCAAGAATCGATGTTAACATTAATGAGTGTTTGAACCCAAGGATAGAAGGATGGAAAGGAAGGAATAGCTGAAAAATATTTTGGAGGAACAGTTGAGTTAGAAGTGGAAAGAGAAAACAGAGGACTCAAATGCAATTTATGATTTATGCCTAAGGTAAAGGAGTGGCAGGTGATGCCTAAAGATTAGTATGAAGCATGTGTTAGGTTAATTTTGAGAACAATGGAGTGGAGGTAATAAGACTTTTTAGATGTAATGAAGTGCTCATGGGATAGTCAAAAAAAAAAAAAAGATATCCAATAAGCAGCAAAACATTTGGGTCTGGAACACAAGTTTGAAGATCGATGTGTTTGGGAGTTACCGGTAATATAGGTAATATTTGATGCCCTAAATACAGAGAATAAACAACAGGAGTTTGCTTCTTGAAGAGTTTCTGCAATGTACTGAAACTTTTATAAAGGGATTCTTTAGAGCAGGGCCATTATCTTCCTCAACTAATATGTGCTGACTTAAATGACAGAACATAGTACAACATAAAATCAATAAAAGGCAAGGCATAAAGAACAAATACAAGACTGAGTTGATTATGAAGCTTTCATTTACAAAAGCAAAGTTGCAACATTATATTAACCTGTAAGCAAAAGCAGCATCTACAGAAATGAAAAAGAAAGTAAAATGGAAAAGGATAAAATAAGTGAAGGAAAGAGAGAAGAGAATGGACAAAAAGGACACAGAAAAAAGGGGTGATTCGCTTTTTAAAACACCACTTTGCCATCTCTTAGTGAGTCAGATGTAGAAAACTGTTGAATTAACATTTAGATTAAATGAATAAACAAAAACAAGGGTGAAGAGAGCAAACGAAGATCACATGAGCAAAAACTATTCAAAAACAATAAAGAGGGAGTGATGAAGAAGTAAACAAAAAGGAGCCGGGAATAATAAAATGACATTGTAAAAGAAAAAGAAAAAAGAAAAAAAGAAATTGTAAAACAAACACCTTTGAAATCAGTTTCCTAATAACTTGGCAGGACAGAGTGAAATGTTTAAGACATACATGTCTCCCTCACGTCCAGGAGTGCACAGTGCAGTGGTAGGTGTTCAGCAACCCGAGGTCTGAACCCTAGTATCTCACGTTTCTAGCTACGTGACTTTGGGCAAGCACAGAAAGGATTATAAAGATTGTACTAATAATACATGTAAAATGCCTAATACCTGGTGCTTAAAAATGGAAGTTAAAGTTATGAGAGAAAAAAATTTAGTCCAATGTAGATTACTATATAGAAATCCAATTTCCAATGATTTTTCTAATCTGAAACAAGGATTGTTACAGCACATGAAATAAACTTTATTAGAACTAAGGGACAACATTGCTTAAGATAGTTTTATACGGTTGGGTCAATTCTGCCTGATAGTAAGGAATGTGAGACTCAGCTTTCTGGTTCTATCTCAAACTACGTCACACATGGTGCATATTTTCCTCTGGGAACCTTTACAGTACAAACTATTTGGTCCAATTACTTACCATGCACTTACAGAAGTACTAACCTTTACACAACCACTGCTATTTGCCTTCCTGCTCAGCTGTCAGAAGAAACACCAACACCACCACTAGGTGGGGATCAGCCAGTTCTGCCAAGCCCTTGAGCCAAAAGCCTTGATTATGTGGCCACCAGCATCTCAGCCCTTAGCTGTCTAAACTCGTGATAAGGTAGGAGTTTAAACTATGAGATATTTTATTATACGTGTTCTTTTTTAAAAATCCTGTGTGTGCAGAAATAATCATCTCTTTTCCTTCTTAACTTGCTTTTGGGAGAATTCTTACAAATAAAAGAAAACTTGAAGCTCCTTAAATGTGATTTTGAATAACTGAAACAAAAAATCTTTTCTATAGAATCAGATCCCTGACTGAACCAAAGAAAACTGCTATTTGATGTAAATTTTTTTTGTACACATAATTTTTCAAGAATATGTCTTATCCACAAAGTTAGTTCAAACTGTACAATTCACTATAACTGCAGTTTTCAAGATTTCTGGGTACTTACCGTGTTTCCCCCCAAATAAGACACTCAAATTTATTTTTTCTCAAGAAGATACACTAGGTCTTATTTTCAGGGGATGTCTTCCTCTCTGTGCCAAAATGCAGATACACTGCATAGCCACGCCCATCACTAGGTCTTATTATCACAGTAGGGCTTTTATTTAACAAATGCATAGAAATGCTGCTACGGCTTATTTTTTGGGTAGGTCTTATTTTTGGGGAAACACGGTACCTTTGTATTCTACATCCTATGTGTCTGAAGTTTTTTCTTTTTCTTTTTTGAGATAGTCTCACTCTGGCACACTGGGTAGAGTGCTCTGGCGTCATAGCTCACAGCAACCTCAAACTCTTGGGCTCAAGTGATTCTCTTGTCTCAGCCTCCCCAGTAGCTGGGACTACAGGTGACTGCCACAATGTCCGCCTATATATTTTTTTAGAAATGGGCTCTAGCTCTGGCTGAAGCTGGTCTCAAACTCCTGAGCTCAAGCAATCCACCCTCCTCAGCCTCCCAGAGTGTGAGGATTACAGGCATGAGCCACCATGCCTGGCCATGTCTGGAATTCTTCACTGAGAAATCATGGGCCACTAGGTCACAGACACTTTGTTGTCCTTGAATAGCCTAAAATTGTATGTGATCCTCCGTGTGTGTGCACTACACAGACTTTTTTTTTTTT
>CAUYQV010000824.1:0-19136 GCA_963574575.1 Galagoides demidoff
CACCTGTGGTCCCAGCTACTTGGGAGGCGGAGGCAGGAGACTCGCTTGAGCCCAGGAGTTGGAGGTTGCTATGAGCTGTGATGCCATAGCACTCTACCCAGGGGGATAGCTTGAGGCTCCGTCTCAAAAAAAAAAAAAAGAGATTGAAGTCAGAGACAGCTGACACTAACGTCTCAGCTGACTAATAACTCTCAGTCTCAAGAGAGATGATGACAGAGGAATAGACACCAAGTTAGCCGTGGAAGTGAGAAACAAACATATCAAGAGAGAAGAGAACTCAGTAGAACATACTGGCCCAATACAATACAAAAGCCCCAAACCACTTTTTCTTCTTACCCATTTTCTTTGGTATTTTGTAATTTCATTTCAACTCTTCTTACTTTTCTTGAAATCCCTCCAAATAAGCTATTAAATACTTCCCTAATGTTTCACAATGTGACACTATGATTGGAGAAAAAGACTAGCTTCTCTTTTCAATCTTCTACCATATTAAGTAGAAGATATTAACATTTACCTCTCAAGAGTCAATGATTAACCTGCAGTCTATACTATGTATAGGCAAGAAGTAGATTGTTTAAGTAAGGTTAAGTAGAGATTATACAGTGCTTTATTTTCTATCCCATAAACTTATAGAGCAAGGACAAGTAATAAACAAACTGATCTAGAAAACAAGGGTTTGTCCTATAAAATAAACTGAATGGATAATTGAATGTCTTTCATTGCATCATTCAAAAATTATTGGGCCCTTACATTAATAAGGATGGCACATATCACTGGAATATTCATTTTATCTTCTCTGAGAAAAAGTAAAACACACCTTAATAAACACTTCAATAATAATCGCTTCTCGGCCTTTTAGCTAAGATCAAGTGTAAACACTTCAATAAAATTGCATTAAATATAACTATATATTATAACATATATAAATATGATACACTATAAGATACAGTTATAATCTATACATTTATAAAATAGAAATTAAAAATCAATTCATATGTAATACATATATAAACATGGTATAAAACCACTGCATGCTAAAAATAGGAGAAATTCAAAACTAAATATTTCCAGTAACAAAATAGTGTTTAATAACCATTCTCCTTATTACCATTAGACATTAGTATAGTAAGCTTTAATAATTTTATTTTTTAACTCTATAAATTTAGAAGAAGATCATTTGCAGATGTGTTTTGTGATAGATATATTTTAGAATTTTAACATTTGGTGTATTTTTCTATTTTCAAATTTGGAGCACACAATGGACATCTTACCACCACATACCTCCATATAAATATATTTACATAGTGTAAACTAAAGTGCATATAAAAAGTTATCATCTTTCAAATCAAAAAAAGAATCAAGCCATCATAATTCCTACTTTAAGAGACTACTATGACATCACTGAGACTATATTTTGCTATTTATATTTCCTCTATCATGCATATTGAATCACTTTGACAGTAACAACTAGTAACTTACAGGAATTATAAATGTCAATTACTATGTAACACATTGAAGTATTTTCAATTTTGCTATCAATAATGTTCTAAGAAAATAATTTCCAAGGTTTTTTAAAGAACATTCTAGTTTGGGGATTCATAATCTTCTACAGAGCACAGAATTAAATTTTTGACCTAAGGAAAAAAAAAATATATATATATATAAATAATTTCTCTAAGAGAGAAATTATAATTAATTTATCCTTAAATTATCTAATTTGGTCACCTCTATATAGATTCATAACATATATTTTACATTTATACAAGAATAAAGATTATATCACAAAAATACAAAGATATAAAGTGCTAAGAACTAGTGATTCAAAGTACCTGCTCATTCTGCTTCTTTTCATATGCAACTTTTTGAGTACTAGGTGTTATTCTGGGAGTTAAATTTAATTTTGGAATATGTGTGCTAAAAGATGAAGATAATTCTGCTGAAAAAGATGGTGGTGTAAAACTGCAGTTTTCTCTTCTGTTGAACTGAGGTTCAGACATATTATAAGAGTCCATGACTTGTGATGACTACAGAGAAAAAAGATAAAATCATTTATATTGCCATAATATATAAACTACAGTTGGGGAAAGTCACAACCATGAAATTAAAATAAGTGAAAAGGACATGAATTGCAATACGGAAAGGCAAACCATCAGAGCTGGCAGAATTTCCTAGGATAAGAGAGTTGTCAACTAAGATTATACTTAAGAGCCCATCTCCCTCTGCCTTTTCCACTGCTGCTCCCCTCCACCCTCAGGCTCCATTCCAACATGCCATCTTGTATTGACAGGAAATCTGAGTGTCATTAATCCACGGTTCAAGTGACAAGATTTCCAAGAGATTTTAGTATCTTTCTCATTGCTGTTATCTTTCTCATCTAGTTTAACTCTGGCAATTCAAAGGAAAGAAAGGACAATTAATAACATGGCATTGGACAGTAATCAAAATTTCAAACTTTAATAATAATCTGTTATTTTCTAATTGATTAAAAAGTTTACTTGCTATCCTTTGAAAGAGAAATCATCTTGGGATCAATGTGAGGACTGGACATCACAATCTGATATAAAATAGTCATGTGAAACCAAAGAAAGACTCCCTAAGTGAACTGTCCTTTGCAGCTCAGCAGTAACAAGCAGAATCAGATCCTATGCACTCATAGACCTCGTCACATTCTCAGGATTCCACAGGGATTTTCATAAGCAATCAACTGAAATATTCTTACAACAGTATAGGTTTCCTACACTGAAAATCTTTTAAAAGGATTATTTTAGACACTGGAAATTTTTTCTAAAGGGATAACTAATTTCCCCCAATATTCAGAATTCAGATCATTTGGTGACATGTCACAACTGTTAAAAGAATTTTTAAAAAACTCACCTGAACAGGGCCAGGTTCTTCTTCATTAACTAGTCTTTGAGAGTTTATTCTAATGAACAGAATATTTTAAAGTTAAAAATATAAATAGCAACAAAATTGTCTTTTTACATATTTAAAATTCATATTGTTCTACACAAGCACAGAAAAGAGAACTCTTAAGAAAATCATTCTTTTTTCATAATATTTTCAAAATATTACTAAATTTTTTAAAAATTACATTAATACTAAAATATATTTTCATGATAAGTAAAGTCAAACTATGTGTGCAAAACACTTCAGTCATTTGGTGAGGGTCTTAATAGTTTTACAATACTGCTTGCCAAACAAAAAGAGGAGTGAAGAGTTAGAAGGTAATCCCTTTGCACATTTTCCAGTGCATAACACTATTAATAATACCCATCCTAAAAACCTAACGATATAAATACTAGCTAAGACCTACTTGTTTTCTGTATCATCAAGACAGAGTTTAGAAGGTATACAGTGAGGCGACATTGGCAGTTCTAAATCATGATGTCTTAGGGGCATTTTTATGTCTCTATTCATATTCACATGGACTGGTTTTCTCACAGCTTCTGTAAAATAAATACATAATTTTAAAATCACAAAAATCACAAATCTTTTAAAAACATTATTTGATATGCCATGTTCACCAAATAAATGTGTGTCTAAGTAATTTTACTAAAACATTCTGTAAATGCTAGAAAAAGTCATTACAGTACTAACATTTATCACAGATAATTAAAAATACTTTTTTCTTCATTATCTTATTAATAATAAATCTTCCTCAAAAATTTCTCTCACCCCCAAATATACAGTGGGTACCAAAAAATATATATATTTTTTTATGTAAAAAAAATTAAAATTGTAATACTCATATATACTATAACATTTATTATCCTGTATATTGTATCTTGTATCTTTTGTAATTGCAGAAATGAAACTTGTCTTGAGTATTACAATTTTAATACAATTTTTTCCCTTCTTAAGATGTGTATACATTTTTTGGTACCCTCTATATATGTTACAAATTCCTGTAGCACTAAATACTTTCTCTATTACAGCACTTTCCACACTTTATTATACTGTATCTCCCTCACTAGATTTTAAACTTTATCTAGAGCAGAAACCTTGAGTCACTTTATAAAAGACATCACTGTTTTACTTGTGAGTATTTTTACTTATTCTAATTTCCTGTGAAATGCTTTTGACACTCACCCAAACTATATACACACATCTCTGAGGATTTTCTATCTTCCTATAAAACCCTGCCTCTCTGGACAAAATAATTTGTTTAGTAGTAGTCATGTGATCAAAGACAAACCAATAATTGTATCTCAGCCCTCTAGTTATAAGTGAAATTTTTCCACTGCTGAGACCTAGCACCAGCAGCACAAGGCAACCTTCCAGTAGAATTTTAGAAATTTGGAACTAAAGAAATAATTCTCAGGCTCTCTGATGACAAAACTAGAAGAAATGACCAATATTCGTTTCTTAAGGCCATGTTTTGAGACTCAGTATGAAGACAGCCTGAGAGAAGAAAACTAATATCTGAAGAATCATGATTTGTGATAATATTCAAGTACCTGATTCTAATTATCTGTAAGGGCCACTGCGCCATCATTCTTCCTTTTAGTTAAATAAGTAAAAATATTTGTTTTGACTTTCAGTCATTTGCTGCCATGAATCCTGACTAATAATGGTTTTCTTTTTTATTTTATCTCCAGCACCCAATACACAACTTATGATAGGTACTCAATAAACATACGTTGAATGAATGAAAAGAAAAGAAAGGAAGAAGTAATAGGATTCAGGACACATTACCCCCAAATATGGCACACTGGCATTTGAGAAAACAGTAGGAGCAGGAATATCACTGTCACCTTCCCCCATTCTCTAATGAAGTAGGTCATAAAACTTAGGAAGGATTCTGCTGAATTTCTCCTAAAAGCAGGTCATAAAACCTGTAAGACTTCCTTATATCCAGAAGAAAGGAAAATCCTTCTCTTTGAAGGCAGATGATCACAAAGAAGAATCTAAACAAACAGGCCTAGCTAGATTCCCCTCAGTTTATGACTATTAGACTATACCTTTTCAATCCAATCATTCTTCTCCCTGCCTGTGTACTTCTTCATCAAACCTAGCATAAAAAATGCAAGTTTTGGGCAGCACCTATGGTTCACTGAGTAGGGCGCTGGCCCAATATAGCGAGTGGTGGGTTCGAACCCAGCCCCTGCCAAACTGCAACAAAAAAATAGCTGGGCATTGTGGCAGGCACCTGTAGTCCCAACTATTGGGAGGCTAAGGCAAGAGAACCACCTAAGCCCAAGAGCTGGAGGTTGCTGTGAGCTGTAATATCACAGCACTCTACCAAAGGCGACAAAGTGAGACTCTGTCTCTAAAAAAGAAAAAAGGAAAAGAAAATAAAATGCAGATTTACCCATTTCTTTGAGTCTTCACTTCCTTATGAAGGCTCTCATATAACATAAAACTTACTAAATAAATATGTATTCCTCTTGTTAATCTGTCTTTTGTTATTGGGGCCTCAGCCATAAACCCAGCGATGGCTGAGGAAAACATATTCTTTCTCTCCTACAAACAGTAATAAATAAAGGTAAATGCATCAGACAGATTTCCAATGAAAGGTTTTATTCCAAAAGTCCATGAATAATTTATTTTTCCTAAAGTATAACTAAATTTTCTTGTGTAAACTGTCATCTGTAGCTTGAGAATGAAAAACAGCAGAGAAAGGAAATGAGAAAATATCAATGATACTATCATCAATTTCTTCCCCTCCTTGATGAATTGTCTCATTTTGTGCTCTCATTTTATCACTTGCTTTAGCAATTAAATTTCAGACATAGTTTCCTTGAGAGAGAATAAAAATACTCTCATTAAATTTTTTATTTACTTGAAGAATCAAAGTAAAATCCATTTTGTCTTGCATTTCCATTTGGGAATTTTCTTACTCTTGACATCTCACATTTATAATCACACTAGGGCGTAGCATTATGAATTATTTGATGGAGGAAATGAAGATGTTTTTATAGTTTTTTTAGTATCTACCATGTAATAGAATAGCAAGACAAAATGGATTTTAAAGTATTAGACTAGTATAATTAACATCTCAGGAACATGTAAGAAGTAATTCAAATTATAAGACAGAAAACTTGTTATTTAGGCAAAAATTTTTTCAGCTCACCCTTTCAAACAAACTATAAGTAGTAAACGTAATTTATTGACATTTATTAGCATTTATTCCCTGTTCTCTAGTTGAATTTTGATAATTATCTGCTCAGATATGTATAGAATAGCGTAATAACTGAAACAACTATACTATAACAATTTTAACCATACCTAATAAATTTTATATAACATATACAACCTAAAAATAAAAATAAATGGATCGCATAATGAAAGATTTGTAAACAAATATAAGCTAAATTTCTAATTTAGGAGAATAAAATATTGTTAAACTTTGCACATGCTCTGAGGTCCTAATATCATGTAAGTACTTGGAAAGCTAAATGTTATTATGATCACATCAAGGTCAAAACAAAATGCTACTGGGAAGACTTACCATATGCTTTCTTCTTGCAAGAAATCTGATTTACCATATATAGGTTAAGAAGATCTAAACTGACAGTGGAATTTTTGACAGGAGATAAAACTCCCAGCAATTTCATTTTTGATTTTAACCTGTTCTTTTCAAAATATTCCTAAAATAATTGAAAATAAAAAAATAATTAATGCAGCAACCATGTGGGTTAGACAGAATCATAATAAAAAAGTAATGCTATTAAATCATAACTAACTTTATATTTTATGACACCACCTTTATACATTTATGTATAAATTAAAATCAGTTATGATAACTTGTAGTTTGCCCAAAACCTCAAAATTTCACAGCCTTTTATAACCCTTTGTTAAACATTACTCTTAAAATAGAACATTAAAAAGCTGTTCCTGAGAATCAAAAGATTAAAAATTATCAGTATACAGAAAGTTAAAAAAAATGTGAAAACAGAACAACAAATCTGACAAGCTAAAAATTTGTTTTTCTATTAAGTATTCTATCCTAAGATATCAAAAGCCTTAAAAAAATGTACCACTGAATGCTATTAAAAGTCAACTGAAATGAAAAGAGAAAAAAATGAGGTAAGAACTAACCTGTAACAAAAGCCAATTTAATTGGCTTTGTTATCCCATGACACCAGGATGTTTGTTCATTATTATTAAAGTACACTTGAACATAATCATCATTCTTCATCCAGTTATTATTTTATTTCTGGAATATTTTAACTATTATTATTCTTATCTTCATTTTTTCATTCAGATTACACCCTTAATTTACCAAGTTCAAAGACATTTAATATTTATTTACTGAGCATCTATTACATGGTAGATACTAAAAAAACTATAAAAACATCTTCATTTCCTCCATCAAATAATTCATAATGCTACGCCCTAGTGTGATTATAAATGTGAGATGTCAAGAGTAAGAAAATTCCCAAATGGAAAAAAAATTTAATGCAAGAAGTTGAATTTCCATATCACATTTCCAAGAGTTAGAGGCTCTTTCATATTAAGATTTCAGAATATTAATAACAACAACTTTTAAGATTATAAAAAAACTTGTAAGAACTATAAGTGACCTGCCAGCTATCAGGCAAAAAATACTTTTATTGCCAGGCTCGGTGGCTCATGCCTATAATCCTAGCACTCTGGGAGGCCAAGGCAGGCAGATTGCTTGACCTCACAGGTTGGAGACCAGCCTGAACAAGAGCGTGACTTCACCTCTAAAAATAGTTGGGTGTTGTGGAAGGCACCTATAGTCCCAGCTACTCGGAGGCTGAGGCAAGAGAATCACTTGAGCCCAAGAGTCTGAGGTTGCTGTGAGCTATGACACCATAGCACTCTACCATGGGTGACAAAGTAAGATTCTGTTTCAAAAAAAAAAGTTATTATGCAAATATATCATGGATAAAAGGTATTTGTGCATATTTCATTTAAGTGATCTGCAACCTCAAATTGGACTAAAATATCTTCTAAAAGATCACACTATGGTTCAGCAATGAATAGTATGACCTTCAGGATGTATTTCCCCCCTTGGGGAAAAAATGACTAAGTCAACACTAAATCTTATAATTAATGGTGCCTTGGAATTGAGATGTTATAAGGCATTGTACTTAATGATGGGTAAGACCACAGTGAGGGAGAATGACACAAATGATTACAACTGAGGATGATAGGGGACAGTACACAATCCACAGGAAGGGTATGTAAATGATGGGTGGGAGGGGGGTAGGCGGAGGGAGGGAAAGATTCTTAAGAATGGTTTCTAAAATAGATAGATGAGTCAGAGTTAACCAAAGTTCTAGAAATAAGGAAGAACAGTACAAAAACTGTCTGCAAAGGAAGTAAGTCTTTATTCCAGGGAACACTGCCTTAGAAGTTTGAGTTTGTTCCTCATACTCTGCCTCTCATCCTGAGACCCTCCAATCTCTGTGTTCTAAGGAGGAATAAAGGTATGTGACTGAGTAACCTGACAAAACTAGGCTTAATTTTTCTATCCAGTATCACTTAGTAGGAAAAACCAGAAAACTATTTGAAAATAATCAGAAAACTTCACAAATTAAGTAATCAAATTTTAACTTGAAAACAAAACAACCAGAGAGACAGAAATAAAATCTGGAGGATGTGCCAAAGAAAGCAGAGAAAGTTGTTTCAAAATGGAGGAAATGGCAAATTGTATAGGAGATGATGACATATTAAAATAAGTTGGGGGCAGTGCCTGTGGCTCAAGGAGTAGGGTGCTGGCCCCACATACTGGAGATGGCGGGTTCAAACCTGGCCCCGGCCAAAAACTACAAAAACAAATAAATAAATAACAAGTTGGCCTGAGAAATATCCTTCCAACTAAACAACATAAAGTTCACTATTAGCAAGAGCTGCACAGTATAGCAGACCGAGAAATGAACAGGAGGTAAGAATGAAAGGATACAGTAGGAAAGGGAACAATGGCAATTATCCTGCTACCATAACATCACTCCTTTGCTTTTCTTTAAATTTTACTTCCTTTGACCATATTAATGTACTGAAGGTTCTCCCCCATTTCGCAACTTTTTTATAAAAGAAATCTAATTACATGTATTCTGTGTGTTGCTTCTTTTGATCACCGCACTAATTCATCTACATTAATTAAATGTAGTCAACACTTTTTCAATGCTATACCATTACTTGGATAAACCACAATTTGTTTAACCATTCTACCACTAACAGATGTTTGGGTGTTTCCCTCCATCCCCTCCTTTTTCTTCTTTCTCCTTTTATGTTTGCTATTTTAGCAATAACAATAACCCAAACAATCTGTAGTTATCTTAAAGTTCACATATATAAGACTTTCAGATGTATACTGCTCAGTTGTAAGGTATGTAAATGCTCAATTTTACTATGTATTGCAATCAGTCTGATTTTTAAAAAATACAAAATAAATGGAAATGGGACACAGGTTCTGAGAGCTTTAGGGTAAGTACCCTAGGCAATAAATGATTATTTATAGTGCTGATAGTACATAGTGAGTAGAGGTCAGATATAGGATATAAATTGGAATTAGAAACCAAGAATCAACAATAATTTTTAAGTTTCTGCCTGAACAAAGTAGCTGGCTAATTGAACTATCAATAAGGATAAAGACTACTAAAGGAAGATGGTCTTCCAGTTCACTTAGGTAAAACTGGAAAAAATGCATCACAAGATCACTGTTCTCATAAAACTAACACAAAAAATACATATATTTTCTTTACCTTCTGCTTTCTCTTTTCCTGTTTGATCAGAACCCTGGTCCTGAAAAGAAAAGTAGGATGAGACACATACCAATTAAAGACACGGTCTCTAAGACAATTGTCATTTTAGCTAACAACTGAGAATTAAAATATAAAACTATAGTGATCTTTATATTTGTTTTTAAAAGAAACCTTGAAAATATTCTCAAAGTTTTTTATAATATATCATGCTTCACAAAGTCTTCTCACATAGGAAATCCAAGATCTAATTTTAAAAACACTCTATATCTATGAATAATTAAACATAAGATAAATCTGAATTTTTATAATCCAGATAAGACACATTAATGCATCAAAAGGGATATATCACTGAAACATCTTCACTTGACAGCAATATTCTTGGTCAATACCCTACTTTCTTTGCCATTTCTTTCATTTCAACATTCCACTGAAATCAACAGGGAATGAAGAGAAGGTAGAAATCTACTTGGCATCTAAAGTAGTGTGAAATTCATTGCTAAAACAACTTCAGTATATTAATTTATGAGCAATGTGCACCTGAGGTCTCACCTCATCTGATTTAGGTCTGTTCAGGCAGCTATAAGAAAATACCATAAACTGAGTAGCCTATAAACAACAGAAATCTATTTCTCACAGTTCTGGAGGCTGGGAAGTCAAGGTACTAGCAGATTTGGTGTCTAATGAGTACCCACTTCCCAGCTCATAAGATGACACCTTTCACTGTGTTCTCACAGGGTGAAAGTGGCAACCTAGGTCCCTGGGGTCTCTTTCACAAGGGCACTAATACCAATCATGAAGGCTCTGTCCTTATGACCTAAGCACATCCAAGGGCAACCCCTCCTATAACCAACATATGAATTTTGAGGGGACAAAAACACTCAGATCTTAGCACCTTCTTTTCAAAAAGCCTAGTCATTATGGATATGCTTTTTACCTATGATCTCGTGCCAAAGATAGCATTGAATACCAATTATAGTGCAGCATTTAATGATTACAAAATATGTTGTCTATTAATAACAATGGAATGCTATAAAATATTCATGACACCATAAGTAGATCTGCACAATGTATCTTTTATAAATGCATAAAACTATGGTCTCAAATTCAAGATTTATGCAAGAATTATAAGGAAAATGACAAAAGTGCATCTTAACTTTATGAAATTAGTATAAAAATAATTGCTAAAGATGAGTACTATAGATCTTACACCATTCTAGACACTCTACACATATAAACTCATCTCCACATCAACTCTATGAGGTAGGTTCAGTTAAGGCACAGAGAGGTTAACTTGCCTAAGGCCACACCACTAATAAATGACAGATGTAGGATTTAAATCCAGGATGTCTGATTTTGGAGTTTTTAACAAAACTGCTTTATATACAGCCTTTCAAGTATGCCCATGGAGAATATATGAAGCTGTTCATTTGTCTCAATGGTTTTCATAAACTATAAGAATGACAGTTACTGAATGCCCACCCTTAGACTGTGCCACTTACTGAACCTGTTCGTTAACCTGCTACCTATGTCTTACCAATTTCAAATTCATTAAGCAAAGAACTTTATATATTCTACTCCATGCAGCATCATAAATGTACTGCTGCCTGTCAATACCTCACAAAAGCAAAAGGAAAGAAATTACATCTCACTGGCTCATCAAATGCTAAGGAGGACATAAAAGGTTAGTTTATTTTCCATCATTTTAAAACTCACAAACTTAGGCACAGAAGGAAAAGGGACTTTTCAAAGTTCAGGAACATAAGAAGTATGACAGAGCAGCAATATTAAACTAGATCATAAAGAGATAAGAAGAAATGTTAGAAGTTCCCACATTCTAGAGCTCAACAGAATTAGGAACAAATAAAAGTCTTCATATATTATTTATATACAGTATGAACAAATCAAGTGATTTTTACACCATGTTGATTTTTGATTATTGAGTATGCTGTTACAGCTGTCAGCAAATCCTGTGCACTACAGAATGCCCATTTCTATGTGCCTGACAAAAATTAATTAGGAATTTAACACCAATCAATATCTGGATCAGTCTCAGTAGTTGAAGGTTACAGTGAAAGTCAAATGGGATTCTGACATATATGCCAAAGGGATTTCTCAAACAGAACATTTAGATAAGTACTAAGACTATGAATGTTATGAAAGTACTCTCTGTCCCTATAATCTAAATAGGTACCAAATATAGTAACTCTCAATTAGCTGCATTAAAGAAGATTGTATCAGTCAGAATTCTTCCTTACAAGCAATGGAAATCATATTTGGCTGAGGAAGCAGCTCTGGCAATGGCAGGAATAAGAAGTCTAGGCAGCTGCAGAATCACAGCGAAAATCCCGCTGCAATTGGTCTCATAAAGATAGCACTGCTGGCCCTGGTGAACACTGAACACCACTGACAACCACCTCCACTCCTGGACAATGAATACCCGCCACCCCCAGCATCACTGGCATTACTGTCTCTGAAAATTCAATCCTGCTGCAGCTCCTGCCACTAACTGCAATTGCAGTAGACACTCTAGTGTCCCTATTTCCTTGGGTCCCTAGCTCCTGATTCAAAGTACAAGACAAAGCACATCAAAGTCTAAGCTTAGAGCATGTGCCTATTAGCCAGCTGCAGAAGAGACTGGGAAGCAAGTCTTTGAGTTGTTTCTTTCTTTCTTTTTTCCCCTGGCTTTTATAGAGAGAGATGGTCTATGCCTATCACCAAAACTCATACGTGGGAAATATGCTACATAAAGATAGGCAGTTGCCAAACAATAGAAATGTCTACTAAAGAGCTGTTTTACAATAAAATTTTAAAAGGTGATGATCTACACGTCATTTTTATTTGTCTATGTCAGATATTTCCTAATAGTTGCTTCTTCTGGTTTGGTTAAGCAAATATAGAAAATAAGACAATAATGATGACTGAACATATTCTCCAAGTGAAGCATGAAACTAGCTAGAACTTTATAACAGACACACATCAGGCCAAAAATGTGCACATATTTAAAAGGACTTGCCGATGAATCCACAGAAGTCACCTGCTAAAAGAAAAACATTCTACAAAGACAACTGTCATATCCAGTATGTAGCCAGCCATAGCAATTTCAAAATGTCTCTGATTTTATGAAATGGTCTCCAGTATATTTAACTACCTGGGTAACTGCTCTAAACATAGCTCTGATTATCACTTAGGGACGTGACTTCCATGGCATGGCCCCTACTAATTAGGCTCTCCATTCTTTCACTGCACATATTTCAATACTCAACCAAACTAAAATATAGATACATTTTCTTCTCCAGACTATGGACATGTTTCCTACCATATTTACATATTCAAAACTTTCAATAACTTCAAGACTTCATTCAAATACCAGTTTCTTCATAAAATGTATATACACTTTACAAAAATAACCTGAGTAAGAATTTCCCCAATTTTTGTCTTGAAATTTAAATTACCAGAGAATTGGGGGAGAGATGGAGGGTGGGAATGAGGCTTATCTTTCTTAAAAGTAATTTACTATGTTATATTGAACAGGGGATTTTTTAAAAAATATACTGAACCACCTCTTTCTCGAGGTTTTTTTTTTTTTTTTTTTTGCAGTTTTTGACAAGGGCTGGGCTTTAACCCACCACCTATGGCATATGGAGCCGGCGCCCTGCCCTTGAGCCACAGGTGCCACCCTGAACCACCTCTTTCAATAAAAGTTTACATGAACAATATAAGTTGCCATTATAGCTATATATTTTAAAAAACTAGGTCATAATGTTTTTTCTTTCTTTCTTTTTTTTTTTAAAGTAGAGTGTCACTCTGTCACCCTGGGTAGAGTGCCATGGCCTCATAGCTCACAGCAATCTCACATTCTTGGGCTTAAAGAGATTCTCTTGCCTCAGCCTCCCAAGTAGCTAGGACCATAAGCGCCCACCACAAGGCCCATCTTTCTTTTTAGTAGAGTTGGAGTCTTGCTCTTGCTCTAGCTGGTCTCAAATTCCTTTGCCTCCCACAGTGCTAGGGTTATAGGCCACAGAGCCCGGCCAAGTCATAACCTATCAGAACACTCCCCAAGTTATCCATTCGGCATAGCAGGAATATAGTTATTTATTATGTTATTCTCTGCTAAGAAAAAAATAAAGGGCTTAGTTAGGAAAAGGAAGAAAGGTTAAAGGGAAGATAAGGGAAAGAAGGAAGAGAAAGAGAAATGGCAGAAGGGAGGGGGCTAGGAAACCATGTTGGCTCAGGGCATTTCTATTTCTTGCTAGTCTTTCTAGTGAGAAAAGGTTTAAAGAGAAATGCTAAATATTTTCTTAAGGAGAAAAAAAAAAAGATGCAAAGGCAAGAAGTTGCCAAAGAAATATATGCAAGAGATAATGACACTACATTAAGAATTAAATAGTATGGGTATCCTATGCCTTACATTGTCAGTCTTAAATTGTTCTTTTTTACTTCTTTTGTTTTGCTTTCTGGTTTCCTGAATAGTTTGTTTTCTTAAGGGCACAGTGCCACATAAAAGAAACTGTCTCAGAATGTTAAGTTCTCATAAAACTATCTTAAGGACAAGAGAAAATTAATAAAGCTACAATTAGCAAATAAAAAACTATATTTTATGGCTTCTGTTATTAAATACATTGAATTAATGTTAACCTAAAACATCAAAACCTAACATTGTTAGCTAGTGGACTTATTAAGATTCAGGACAGTAACTAGCCTAGAAAAAGCACTTACATTGGCATTTCACAAAACTAAAGCAGGTTGACTTGATGTGTTAGGAATAGTAATAATATATGTTACAATGTTATCGCTTTTAAATACATTCTTCTTTATAAAAAAGTTTTTAGAGATGTATGAATTACAAAAGGAGGGGCACTGAAGAAAAAGAACTGTCAAAC
Source organism: Galagoides demidoff (assembly GCA_963574575.1). Taxonomy (NCBI): domain Eukaryota; kingdom Metazoa; phylum Chordata; class Mammalia; order Primates; family Galagidae; genus Galagoides; species Galagoides demidoff. Next base: position 14,558 of record CAUYQV010000824.1, read on the forward strand.
CAATAAAGCAAAAATATCTAATATTCAGAATATAGGAGCCTAATTCTCAGAGACAGAAAAAATAAGAAGAAGAAGAAATAATAAATAAATAAATAAATTCTCAGAGACTGAATTCTTAATAGTATTTTTACACAGATAACATTGTTCTACAGTTACAGGCCATAATCAGAAACATGAAGAGCCGTCTCCTGGGTCACATACTAGAAAAGATTCAGAATGCAAAAGATACTGTTACACAGACATATACTGTGGGCCATTCCCATTATCGTTAATTCAGGAAGGAAAAACTAATAGGTCTACATTCCTGTTTCTAGAAATATTCTTAAAGTATTTAACATATTTCCATTACATTTATTAAACTAGTACTTAGATGCAATTGGGCAACTCATTTTATAGCTAAAAACTTGGTAACATTTTGACACAAACATTCTTGGTATTCTTGTAAGTCACTAGACAACATAATAAATACAAAATTTATTGTACAAACAACTGAATAAATACAAAACTCCTAAATTCCTAAAAAAACACCCACCCCATTTCATATGAATCTTTGAAAACATGATAATTCATAAGCAAAAAAGGGCAGACAATGAGCTAAGACAACCATAAGGTTTACAGATAAGTTTCAAGGGGTTAACACAGTCAAGTGCTGCCCAAGGAGACATTTCAGTCAAACATAGACCACAGGGGTCACATAAGATCATAATGGAACTGAAAATTCCTGTCACTGAGTAGCATCACAGCCATCTTGACAAGGCAGTGTAACACATTACTTGTATTGGTAATGCCCACATAAACAAACCTACTGTACTGCCAGTTGAAAAAAATTATATAATTTTGTGTAGTACATAATACTTGACAGTGATAATAAGTTATGTGACTGGCTTATATATTTACTATATTATACCTCTTTCATTGTTGGAGTGTACCCCTTCTACTTATTAAAAAATAAGTGTTACCTGTAAAACAACCCCAGGTAGGTCTCTCAGGAGGCATTCCAAAAGCAGGCACTGTTACTATAGGAGGTGACATCTCCACGCTTTATTGTCCCTGAAGACCTGCCAGTCTGCCAAGATGTGGAGGCAAAAGACAGTAACCCCAATGATCCTGATCCTGTGTTGGCCTAGGCTGACATGTGCATTTGTGTCTTAATTTTAAACAAAAAGGTTTAAAAGTAAAAATATATATATATATAGAAAAGGTTTTTATAAATTTAGCATAGCTTAATTGTACAGTGTTTTAAAGTTTACAGTAATATACGATAATGTCCAAGGCCTTAACATTCACTCATCACTCACCCAGAGCAACTTCCAGTCCTGCACATTCATGCTAAGTGCCCTATACAGCTGTACATTTGTTATCTCTTATAGCATAGCATATTTTAACTGTACCTTTTATATGTGTATATATGTTTAGATACACAAGTACTTATCATTGTGTTCCAATTGCCTACAGTATTCAGAACAATAACACGCTGTACAGGTTTTACCCTATAGGCAATAGGCTATACGATATAGCCTAGGTGTCTGTCATACAGGCTATACTACCCAGGTTTGTGTAAATATGCTCTATGATGTCCACACAATAAGGACACTGCCTAACAATGCATTTCTCAGAAGGTATTCCCATTATTAAGCAATACATGACTGTCCATGTGTATACAAATGTATATATACATGTATATAAGCATGTATATGTATATGTGAATGTATATATATATTTATATGTTTATAAGCTAACAATTTAATTAATTAATGTATACATACACATCTATTTACATTTGAAATTTTATTTATGGACCAAAATATTGTTTTTATTATGTTGCTAAGCCTCTAAAATACTCTAACAGGCTGGGTGCCCATGCTCAGTGGTTAGGGCGCTGACCACATGCTCCGGGGGTAGTGGGTTCAAACCTGGCCCAGGCCTGCTAAACAACAACAACAAAAAAATAGCTGGGCGTTCCAGCAGGTGCCTGTAGTCCCAGCTACTAGGGAGGCTGAGGCAAGAGAATCACTTGAGCCCAGGAGTTTGAGGTTGCTGTGAGCTATGACGCCACAGCACTTTGCCATAGGTGACAAATTGAGACTCTTGTCTCAATAATAAAAAAAAAATAAAATATTTATTGGATACATGTACTATAATCAATTACATAAGCTACATTTGTTTCTAATACTGTGTTACCCCTACTTTTCAGAAGAAAATGCTTTCTCGATATAGAGTCCTTATATTTAAATTCTCTTCATAACATTTCCTGAAATCTTTCAACACTTCTGCATCAACTACATTGACTGGAAAAATACTGTCTCCAGATGCTGAAGTACCAAGTAAGATAAGAGCAAATTTTGCCAAGTGGAAGACACTGTGAGTTATTTTTTGTATGTAAAAAAAGGCATTTAGCCCAAATATCTTCACAAGAACTATCTTTGTCAATCCATTTAGCGTACCTTCCCCAATTTTTTTACAGAACAAAACTCGAAAAGTAAGTAGTCTCTGATCCTTTTAACTGTTTTTCCAAATTTAGATGGTGCAAAGCTGCAGGTTTCTTCATTTTCATTCTGTTGTGGTACAAAATATAAAATTACCCAATTGAAAGTAGGCACTCCATCACGAGGTTCTTTGTACCAGTCACAATATTCCCATATAAAATTTGAATACCAAAACTAAATTGTCCAAATTAATTTTTATACAGAATTAAATCTTAAAACCTTTATTTTTAATAAAATGAAAATTTACTAAAAGATTCGAATGTTAAGGTTTTGAGTCACTCTAATTATGGAATACTTAGAATAAAAATTTTCAAGTGTTTTGAATAAAATGCTATCAAAATTTAGAGACTTGCTAATAATAAAAATGTTCAACAACAATGTAGGACCCATAAACTGATTTATAAAGTAATACTTCAAAGACTCAATAATTTGTGAAATTCAGTTAATGAAAGACAGCAAAACAAGAAAGCTCACAAAATGCCAAAGCATCCTTTCTGTATACAACTTTGGTTCTGTCTCCAAAATATCAGTTCAGTTACATAACTGTAATTGAACAGTTATGTATATACAATGTTATACATATACATGTTATGTATATAAAGTAATTTGCTTCAACCACTTCTATTTGGTAAAATATCAAGCTTATTTGGACATAATTATGTAACACATGTAAAGTACAAACAATTCTAAGTATATCTCAGCTACAACAGTTACATAATTAGTAAGAACTCTTATCTTACCAATAATACTATGACCCATCAAATGTGAATTCATTCATATTCATACCAGCACTGCATAAACAGTTTCATCTCTCATGTTGAACATAACAAAATACATAACTGCATTCACAATAACATTGGCTGTTTTACCTCTAATAAAATGAACCTTTAAGATTTTCTCTTTGATTCTATAAATTAGATGAAAAAATACTGGAACCAGCTTATCTTCTATTTGTAACATTGATGTAAAGTTGGCATCATTTAACTGTTTATGAAGTTCTGCTGATAAAGATCACATGTTTACACTATCACTTTCATTTTTTAACATACTCAAGAAAATTTTAAAACAAAATAAGTAGAATCAATTTAGAAGTAATTTCACCCTCACCCAAATTCCAAAAGAATTTCACCTGGGCTTTTCATATGACACTGGTTACTTCTCCAACTGAATTATAAAAATGAACCTCCCTATTTAAAAGAAATCTTATACTGCATTTGTAGTGTAATATTCACAGATCTATAGTTGACTGACTGTGAATAGCATTTTCCAGCCCAGACATTACAATGGTGACTCTTCAGCAAGTACAAAACAAATATGAAAATTGTAGGTCAATGATTCCCAGATAAATCAAAAAAAAATTTTTAATTGCTAGGATTGACAAAGGATTTTTTTTTTTTTTTTTGGAAACAATGTCTTACTTTGTTGCCCTGGGTAGAGTGCCATGGCATCATAGCAACCTCAAACTCTTCGTTCAAGTGATTTTCTTGCCTCAGCCTCCCAAGTAGCTGGGACTACAGGTGTGCACCATGGTGCCAGGCTATTTTTTTTTTTAAGAGACAGGGTCACACTCTTGCTCACACTCTTGACCCTTTGCCCTGATCTTGAACTTGTGAGCTCAGGCAATCCACCCGCTTTGACCCTCCCAGAGTGCTAGGACTACAGGCGTGAGCGATCACATACAGTGAGAAAGGATTGATGTTTTAATTTTTACCACGGAAGAATTTAAAAAAGAAGGGGGCATTTTAATATCAAATAATATTAAGGAAAAAAGACAGATAGTGCATTAAATAAAAAAAACTGGGATTATCACTGATTAGCAACTTTCAGGGACAGTAGCCTGAGAATTGCTACCAAATATATGTAAATTAGTTTCTGCTTAGATCAAATCTCTTTACCCAGTGAGACTTTGATTTTAAACAGCATTATGATATCACACAAGATGTCCAAAAATCGCCAGGCACAGAGTGGCTCACAATTGTAATCCTAACATTCTGGGAGGATTAGGTGGGAGAATCCCTGGAGCTCAGGAGTTCCAGACCAGCCTGAGCAAGAGCCAGCACCCCCTACCTGCCATTTCTACTAAAAATAAAAAA